>JAMPIV010008333.1:0-102776 GCA_024509875.1 Oreohelix idahoensis | reverse complement strand
AGAGGTTCCTGTTATGACGTCAATAGTGCAGGGGTAGGTGCAGATTTTGTTGGAGATGATTCTATATCTAATACGCATCGCGTCGGTTTCTGCCCACATTGTTAGAGATTGCATCTGAGGAAGTGTAGTAGTTATATCAGGTCCATGTCTGTGTGTCTAGTGGCTCTCAGTCTGGAATTTTGTTACCGTAAAAATAGTGACAGACATAAAATTCAGTTTGCCTGAAAGGGATATTCTGAACTTCTTAGTATGTGCTTAGACTTAGCTAGTTGGGGTGGAAGGAATTTTTACTTAGGATTTTTAGCAAGACAGTGTAAGCCTTCTAATGGGATTTTTATTATTATTAGTCAGTAGTATTGCCATCTATTACCTGATTTCTGAATGCTATAGCCAGTGTAGTGTAAGTTTTGTTGGTAATTATACGAGGTCTAACTAGCGAGTTCCGTTGATAAAGTTTGACGCTGTTTTAATATAGGGGCTTAGGCCTGATGTAAGCACTATGTAACGTAATAACGAGTTCAGGGTAACCACAATAGGTCATGATAAATAGGAGTGTATGTACGCGGAGTTTTTTGTGTGCCTAAGTGGCCATGTGTATGTAATTTAGTTCAGAAGGATACGGTGGGGGAAGGGTGTTTAGCATTATGATATGGTGTGTGCATTTGTGTGTAAATAATTTGTGCTATTTGAAAAACCTTCCATGGGCTGCCTTTAATATAAGAATAGGGCTGGGGAATTATACTACTCGTCAAAAGTTAAGGGCCACCCTATTATTTTTAATACACTTTTATATAAGCGCATAGAATGATTAAATGAAGGAAGTTTTTAGTAAAAATGGGTGCAATATCTTCCTCTGACAGTCTTCTATGCAAGTTAAGCATAAAAACAACTCACCGACAAACATGGTGATCACGTGCAATTTGGTTTGCTGACCATAAATTCACATTTTTAATCGTTTTTTTTTTCAAACTTCCGTACAACCAAACCGGTGAAGTAATCGTGCAGATTGACATTCCACGTGCAATGGCGACCTTTCGTGAACAGAGTTCACTCTTAATTTGTTTTACAATCAGCAGACTTAGGATAGTTTCATCACCTTCAAAAACCATGCCACCGAGAAGAAGTCTTGACACCCTACAAAGAATGAGGGCTATACCGTGGGTTGGAAATGGTTTATCCGTCCGGGAGGCCGCTAGACGGCTCGCAGAGTCACACTCTACTATGCAAAGAATTTTGGAGAGATTTCAGGCCACAGGAAGTGTGGAGGATCGCCACCGGCCAGGTCGCCCTAGATGCACCAATAGACATGATGACCGGTACCTCTTGTTGTCAGCCCTGCGCCATCGAACAGTGACTTGTTCCACTCTAAGATGTCAGCTGAGACAAACTGTAAACGTTAATGTCAGTCAAAGCACCATTCGCAGACGTTTACATGAATTTGGACTGGCTGCTCGACGTCCTGCAGTCAGAATCCCTCTTACTCCTGCTCACCACAGAGCCCGTGTTGCTTGGTGTCGCGAGCACATCCGATGGACAAGGCAACAATGGAGTCAAGTTCTCTTCACTGATGAATCTCGCTTCACTGTGTCATTCAATGATGGCATGATTTGATTTTGGAGACGACCAGGAGAGCGATTTACTTATGACACAATTCGAGAGGTGGATCGTTATGGTAGGGGTTCTGTGATGGCCTGGGGAGGCTTCTACAGACACGGCAGGACCCCACTCTACATCATCCAAGGCAACTTGACCGGCCCAAGATACCAGAACGAAATCTTGAGACCAATTGTTCAGCCTGCTCTGGAGGCCATAGGTGGTGATGCCATTCTCCAAGATGATAACGCTCGACCCCACCGAGCTCGTGTGGTGAATGAGTTTATTCAGCAACATGGGATCATCAGGATGGCGTGGCCAGCTCATTCACCTGACCTTTCTCCGTTTGAGCACCTCTGGGATGTCCTTGGTCGAAGATTGTCAACAAATCACCCCCTGCCAATGGATGTTGCACAGCTGACTGCATTTCTGCTTCAGGAATGGCAAGCTGTTCCTCAGGATACTCTTCGGACCCTTGTGGACTCGATGCGTCTACGCTGTCTTGAATGCTTTGCTGCAAACGGTGGTCATACCCGATTTTGAAATGTCTATTTGTCCAATATCTATTGTGTGATTTTTGAAAAGGTGGGTGACACACTTCACAGCTTCATTGCGTTTGAATGTGTGTTTCCATTTCTTTACCTGACATGTCAATTTGATATTCAATAAATGCCGTTTTGACTGATATCAATTACCTTTTATATCAGATTTGTTTTATGGTTTCTACCAAGGTTTTTCAAAGTGGCCCTTGACTTTTGACGAGTAGTATATTTAGTAAAGATATAATATTGGGATACAACGAAGCGGCGTTGTGACGCGTACCTGCCAAGGTTACGAGTCGGCCTCAGACGCAGTCAGGTCAGCAACGTCTGTGTTAGGCGGAATAGACAAGCTGTTGTCTTGTGCAGAGGAGGAGAAGGGGTGAGCCGTTAACTCTGATCTGAGGGCAGAAATATGGTAGAGCATGAGTGCTTGTATTTCGTTTGAAGTTTTATTATGGTATGGAAAAGCGGGGTGTATGTAAATCTTTGGTTGTTAATGTGTTTGAATTATGATTTTAGTGAATTTGTGTATGTAAGTTGTCATTTTGTTTACAGTTTCACGGCGTCGTAGGCAAAATCCCGAAGCCTACAACGGAAATTTGTGGCCTTCCATACTAGAGATGGCGAGAGACATCACTGCATTTGATAGCTGGGTTACACGCAAAGCCACGGGCGCACCTAGCTTGGGTTTTTTTCCAGTAAGACGGGGCATCAGGATATCTCCGTGCTTGGAGAAAGATATACTTCAGCAGGAAAATTGCCTAGAACCCGGAGCGCTTGGCTTCCGGCCCAATACTAACCGGTAACGGGTGCCTAAGTATTGTACTCATACTGCCACAATAAAGTAGTAAATAAGCCCAAAAAAACCCGTAAGCGGTTAAATCGTCAGAATCGTTGTCAGAATTAGTGTCATCACTATCGGCTAGATTTAATAGCCAGTTGGAGCTTCTACATCTCGTCACCAAGGGTCTTTTTCATCAGCTATTCAGGAGAGGAGAGAGGGGAGATCATGCTTCTCGAATGCTAAACATGAGCTTGTACCGACGAACTAAGGCATCGCATCTGAGCATCAGAAGGGTTCAATAGCGACAGGAAGGCCTCTAAACGTAAGGAGAGAAGAGAGAGTAGCGTCAGTTGTGTCAGGAACTGATGTGTTAGTGATATAGTAATTTGTAATTAAGCCTATGAGGTAGATGAGGCAGCAGGCTCTGTGCAGCAGTTAGTGTGTAGCATTTAGTTGAGTGCAATTCAATCGTGTAGGACAGCCGGGAGTGTCTTTGAGACAGTTTAGGGAGAGGAGTTGTTAATTCATCCTCTGTTTGTAGAACCGAGACAGAGCTACAAAAAACTGGTGGAGGGTAGCCTTGTGGTGTGTGGGACTCCCCAGTTATTTAGTTAGGAATGGTTACTGTTCAGTTGGTGGTTGCTCTTACATAGAGACCACCCCCCGTTAAATTGTTTTAACCTTACTTGTTTCGTGTAGATGTGGAAGAGAGCGTGGTAATTTGAGATATTTTGTCATTCATTTAATGTTGTTCTTTTCCTTTTCCAGCGTGTGTGAATTTTGCACGTGTGATATTTTTTAAAATTATATTCTAAATTGATAAAATGTGCCCTGGATCACTTTGTCTTTCACTATACTGTACCTGTATTCCTTAACTGTACAGTTGTGTCTGTGGATATCAATTAGTGTTAACCTTATCTCCTCGGAGCAAGAGTGGTGAGACAGTAGCTATAAAAAACAAGTCATCAAAGTGGCGAGGGAGAGTCAATCTACGTTCTCACCCTTGAAGCTATACGTCACCCTCTACAGTCACTTTAATTCTCATCTTAAGCTATCTTCTCAGACTTTCCTCAGAATTGGTGTCTTGTCTCTTTACTCAGACAGACTCTTAAATAAGCCATTTTTTGTGACACATCATTATCATCATCGTATACTTACTCTACTGTAGAGACTTACTATATTCTTGTACATTCCTATGTTCCCTAGATATTCATATACAAGCTTCAAAAAACTTATGCCAAAAATATTCTTGCACCGTGCCACCAGCTCATGGTATTTCCCTGTCATCCTGTCACCGTGCCTTTAGCTCATGGTATTTCCATGTCATCCTGTCACCGTGCCATCAGTTCATTGTATTTCCATGTCACCCTGTCACCGTGCCATCAGCTCATGGTATTTCCACGTCATCCTGTCACCGTGCCATCAGTCATGGTATTTCCATGTCATCCTGTCCCCGTGCCATCAGCTCATGGTATTTCCATGTCATCCTGTCCCCATGCCAACAGCTCATGGTATTTCCATGTCATCCTGTCCCAGTGCCATCAGTTCATGGTATTTCCATGTCATCCTGTCCCCGTGCCATCAGCTCATGGTATTTCCATGTCATCCTGTCCCCGTGCCATCAGCTCGTGGTATTTCCATGTCATCCTGTCCCCGTGCCATCAGCTGATGGTATCTATGTCATCCTGTCCCCATGCCATCAGCTCATAGTATTTCCATATCATCCTGTCACCGTGCCATCAGCTCATGGTATTTCCATGTCATCCTGTCACCGTGCCATCAGCTCATGGTATTTCCACGTCATCCTGTCACCGTGCCATCAGCTCATGGTATTTCCATGTCATCCTGTCCCCGTGCCATCAGCTCATGGTATTTCCATGTCATCCTGTCACCGTGCCATCAGCTCATGGTATTTCTATGTCATCCTGTCACCGTGCCATCAGCTCATGGTATTTCCATGTCACCCTGTCCCCGTGCCATCGCTCATGGTATTTCCATTTCACTCTGTCCCCGTGCCATCAGCTCATGGTATTTCCATGTAATCATGTTCCCCGTGCCATCAGCTCATGGTATTTCCATGTCATCCTGTCCCCCGTGCCATCAGCTCATGGTATTTCCATGTCATCCTCAATCCTTTTCTTTATTGTCTCCAGCTCTGTTCTCCATATATTCTTCGGTCTCTCTTTACGTCACTTACCCTGAGGTACGCCTTATAAAACTAGGATTGCTTTATAATACTATCAATAGATTTCCTCAATGTATGTCCAGTCCATCTCCAGCGTCTTCTTCTCATCTATAGTTCTAATGGCACATGTCTGGGTTCGTGTCATCAGTTCCACAACAGTGATATCTTCATATTATGTTCAATTAAATGTTACAGAATTATGTAGAAATTAGGAACAAATAATGTAACAGTTGTGCGTGTTTTTCGTGTCACAAAGACCTCCTGTCACAACAAACCTGGTTCTACTCCCGATTAAGAGGATAAGTGAACCGACACACTTTTGCTAGGAAGTAGACTAGCACTCGAAAGGTACATCTAACATGAAAGGTAAAAAAAAACAAGCAGAGAGAATAAAGTTTGTCGCACTACTCTCCTGAAACCAAATAGTAGAATGAAAAAAAAAAAACACACACACAAACAGTAGTACGTCTTACAAGAGAAAGGACAAGAAAAACCTACCAATCAAATACATGATCTGCAGATGACGTCGTCTGATCGTCCATTTAAACACTCGGCCAGCAACGGGCAAGTTTTTAAGATTTGTTTTCACTAAATGATGGCAACACATAAGGCTAATTTCTACCCTCATTAGGTAGACTGCATTTTGTGCACATCATCTTTTGTTAACAGTTAACATGTGCTTGCAACTATACACTAGCCGCCATTAAAAACGCATCGCATTAGTTTATGACCCGCAACTCGTTGTGCTAAATTTAAAATACATGAAACCACTGATTTTACATTTCTGATCCCTTTACTAACACAAAATTTGCTTATACTATTAAACATAAGACAATTCAGAACCGGCTCCTAAGCAGTTGTTGTCAACCCTAGGTGTAAAAAAACAAAATGTCGCACTCACTGTCATTCAGTCACAGCCATCATTAATACCGTGTGCCAGGTGTATGAGCTGCTGTCTGAGTTGCTGTTTGGAAGCGATTTCGCAGTAAGTAAACAATAGAATTTTGGCGATCTTGAGCTAGTGTTGTTACACGAGGTTGACCAAGCTGGGGGACGGTCATTGGTGGTACCTATCGCCCGAAATCGCTGGTTCAGCCTCACTATAGTGGACTGGTCACAATTAAAATGTCTGGCAACTTCTCTGGTCGCCATTCCACTGCTGAGCATACCAACAGCTTGCCATCGCTCTTGTGACATCAGTCGATGCATGACAAAAACATTAACAGACTTTCTTTCGATGAAAACAGATAATGGCTTTTTACGCGCTGAAACTTGACTAATGCGTGTGCTTTATCAAAAACCTTGTTTTGCACGTGAAGCACGCAAGATTTGAAGTAAACATCACATCGACAGTAAAATGGGAATACATGAACTTCATCACTTGCACACTTTCGGGATTTGAAAATCGCTCACTTGCATAAACATTTCAACAGTGAAAACATGTCACGATTTCGATGCGTTTTTAATGGCGGCTAGTGTATAAAAAAATATAATTTATTAACACGTTTGTCACTTCATAATAATAGTTGCGTAGACAGAGGCGAACTGAACTTTCGAGGCTTTTCGAGCTCTGCCCGAAGGCCCACTGCAGAAGAGGGGTTCACGACCCTAATGAGACAAAAAAGAATAGGCCTGCGTGCTTCCTTATGCATGTCGTACAAGGCAACTGATATAAGGTTGCGCATGAAGGCGGCAACCTCATCATGTAAAACTAATTGCTACAGAAACCACCGCTTCAAGATCACATGAATGCTTGGTGCTGGTTTCCGGTAAGAAAAACCAGCTGCGGTGGTGGTGCCATGCTCCATAAGGAGCGAAAAAGAAAATGATGATTGTATTTGTTAATACTGTTTCGCACGGAGTAACACAAATGTGCTTATAAGACTACAATCGATTTCGGAGTTAAATTACATCGCTCCTTGGACATGTAATAATAAACTCTTGGCTTTTCGGAGTTAGATTACATCTGCTCTCTGGACATGAAATAATAAACTCTTGGCTTTTCGGAGTTAGATTACATCTGATCCCTTGTGACGTATAATGGAAAAAGAGCCTACAGTAATCTGACAGTCTTTGTAACCTCGTAGCGCTCTATGATTTTCTAGCTAAAACCATGCATTTACGGCCTTTCTTTACTCACACAAGCTTACTTTTTCGTTCCCGCCTCTTTTCTTAAACACGTGCAAACGCAGTGTTTTCAAATTTTCGAAACCTGCCCGTCAAAAAGGTAGCGAATCAGCTTTTGTTTACCTCGTTTTCCCACTACAGTATCTGTGAGACATACGATCTCAGACAGAAAACACGTGGAACAGACGTAACGGCTTTTTGAAGTCTCCGGAAAGGGGAGTTAACGCTTTGATGTCGTACACGCAGAAAATTCTTCGAGAACCCGTTAGACGTAAGAATTCTTCTGATGTCGGTTAGCAACGCCGGGCAGAGCCGACCTGTAAGCCTTTTATTTGGGAAACGCAGTCGCTGTTCCTCGTTACACATAGTAACGCGAAAAGTAACATCATCGATAGATCAGAGAAATTTAATCATATATAAGCAGTGTTTTCTTAAAACTCGCTAACCGTCACTCAGATTTCTGGATAGTCTAAGCACGCAGTTCTAGAGCCATTTTATTAAATGTTATTAGCAATTCGTGGGGATTTTCCATTCTGATTTCTGGTAATAGAAATTAGTGCTTACGCGTTTAAAAGTGTTAGCTTTTACCAACTAAAAGTGTTAGCTTTTACCATTATAATTCACTTAGATTTTATAGCTGTTAAAACTAGTGAAATAAAATAACGCGTAGCTATTTCATACCAGATGTTCAGTTATAATGTTAATTTTCACCACACGCTTTCTCGCACAAGAAGAGACGATTTTAGCTGACTGGTTTTAATGCTAGGCGCGACTGATATGGACAGAAAGAATTCACGCTTTATTTCATTGTGCGTATTTATTATAAGTATCTATTATTTAATATCATACGATTAAACTTTCAGACGCCGACCAAATTAATAGCTATTTAACAACCGGCGATAGTTTGTGATAATTGACATTGTACGCTTAGATGGGGTGGAGTTATCGGAAGATAAGGAGAAGATACTCTCAATGACAATGGAAAGCGACTCTTTAGATTCTGCAGGGAGCAGAATCTGATCATTACAAACACAAAGTTCCCCCATAAGCGCATACATGCATACACTAGGTGTGAACCAACAAAGAATAAGAAGTCAGTGATCGACTATGCCATTGTTAGAAGGAGCTCATTCAAACATGTCTAGGATTCTAGAGTCTGGAGGGGGCCAGAGATTGGAAGTGATCACTACCTGCTTACAATCAAAAGAACAATTGAAAGAGTTGCTCAGCCTAGGAACTGCCCAGCATCCCGCAAGAAACCAAGTAAACGAACGGGAGAAATGAGCATTAAGACCTACAAGCTGAGAGAGCCAGAAATTAAGACCAGATATCAGGGGCTTATTTGCTACAGCGGTGAAAATCACAGAAGAACAACCTGATGACTTGGAAACCCTCTGGATTAAATTCAAGAACATCATAAAGACAGCTACTGCAGAAGCATGTGGTGAAGTCCGACTTAGGAACAAGAGAAAGAGGACACCTCCTTGGTGGACAGAGGAAGTCAAAGAGAAAATAAGAGAGAAGAAAATGGCATAGAAACAATACTTAGGAGCTAAAAACACAGCAGGATAAATAGAGAAATATAGAGAATAATTGATACTCAGAACACAAGCAAAGAACAAGGTGCTAGCAGCAAAACAAAAGTCCTGGGAAGAATTTGGAGAAAAGCTAGAAAAAAGATACACACGAAAACCAGAAATTGTTCTATAAGATCCTAAAGAACACGAGGAAGGAAAAACAATGCCCTCTCAAATTTATAAATGACAAGCAAGGCAAATTGCTTACTGCCCCAAAGGAAGTAATGGAAAGATGTAAAGAATATTTCTCAGAACTCCTTGATGGTGAGCAAGGTCAAGCATCAGAAATGATAACCATTAGCACAGAAGAGGAAACCAATGGTGATGAAGATGACATAGAGATGGAAGAACTGAAGGCAGCACTGGAGAAAATCAAGATGGGCAAAGCAGCAGGGCATGATGGTATAACACCAGAAATGGTTAAGTACATGGGAGCATCAGGCGACCTATTACTCTTAAGGGTCCTATAGGCAGCGTCTTGCAGCAAGACCATACTAAAGGACTGGGAGATTGCCATCATAATACCAATTTTCAAAAAGGGTGACAATCAACAATGTGGAAACCATAGAGGCATATCCCTTCTCAGTGTCCCTGGTAAAATCTACTCTAAAGTCCTAGAGCAGAGACTCCGACGCCTAACTGAGCCACAATTGGATGAGGTCCAGTGCGGATTCCGAGCGAACCAAAGTACTCAAGACCTAATCTTCACACTCAGACAGCTGAGTGAAAAGGCCCTTGAGTATAAGAGTGAGATCCATCTTTGTTTCATAGATCTGGAAAAGGCGTTTTACAGGGTCCCCTGGAGCAACCTTTGGGACTGTTTGGCAAGGAAGAATATTCCAGCACCTCTGATTCATGCTATACAGAGCTTCTACAAGTCTTGCAGAAATTGAGTGAGGACAGCAAACCATAAGTCAGAAGAGTTCAGGACAACCGCTTGTGTGGGACAAGGTGGTTACACGTCTTGTTGTGCACCTCAATGTTTTCATTAGTTTGAAACGCTGCGGTGTTCAACTAGAGTGTCACGGGAATAGATTGGGAACTGAGTTGAGGGTGTGTGTGTGTATGTTTGTGAGTGTGATCTAGGGAAAGTCCGTGGAAAGAATGTAGGTCGTGAATGGAGGAAACTGTCGGGTGATGTTTGGCAGTGAGTGAGTGAGAGAAAGGGGACACAACTTACAGAGCAGTGTATTCAACCGGAATGGCTAAGTGGGATGTGTAGTTTATTGGATTATATTCTATGTCTGCTGTATGATTCTACTTCATGAGGAATTAGCAATGTGTGTGATTGCTAGCTGAAATATTTAGTGAAAGGAAGTATATTTTTGCAGCTCTACTTGAGTCATTCATGAGTTAAATAATGATTTGTTAAACGACCCCTTTGCGGACGCAAGACGGACAAACAGTTCGCTTCTTGAATTATATATTGACTGCATATGTCCTATGTGTGGACACTATTCAAGTGTGTTAACTTGATGAACATCTGTTATATTGGAGTAATGTATCGACAATAAAGGTTGTATTGTATCTGTCATTGGAGCAGTTACTTGATGATTTACTGTTGGCGTTACACCTACTAGACGTATGCTTGGATTATTTTATGAACATATCATTGAGAACACCACAGTTAATTGGAAGGCCAAGCCGGAGATTTTCAAGTAGACAATAACAACTACAGCTTATTTTAGCAACACCCCCACAGTTTTGTGTACATGCCTATCCAAGGTGTAGTTCATTGATGGTATTGTATGATGGTGATATTACTAAGTGTCATGTATGAGGTCAGCTGTGAAGGCTCCTGAGATAAAATGTAGTTGTGAATTGTCAGAAGGCCCTTCTTGCTACCACTACGACCTCACACCTATCTTTTTTTACTAATGAATGTGGCTACGTTAAATGTCTAGGGTAATGATACGTAAAGTGTTGTGGTAGTTTACATACACACACACAGATATTTACTAAGTCTAATAATATTAATAAATGTTATAATACACTGAACTAACTCAGCTGTGTAAAATTTTGATAGTAATTTCTTTAAATTTATTTGTTCTGAACCAAGGTTTTAATTTGGTCAGAACATATGAAAGGTTTTGCAATTAAGAAAGAGATGCATGAATATTACATAATAAATGCAAGGTGTGTACATGTGTATGTTATTAGACTAGTTAATATTACTACTGTTTATAGTTGTAATCTATTTTGGGAGAACACTTAATGGATGTGCTGTTGGGGTGACCTCATCACTCCCTGTCTATGGCGATTACACATTGTCCAGTTATTGGATGGAATTTTTATGGGTGTGTTAGCAAATAAGTTGAGTTGGTGAATTCTCAGCAGACCAGGCGCTCACGTAGCTTGAAGGTGTAGCTCTGGTGCTGAGATCTGGTGGCCCCACCTCTCCGTGCTTGGGGGCAATATCAGAAGTCTGGTGGCCCCACCTCTCCGTGCTTGGGGGCAATATCAGAAGTCTGGTCTGACAAAATGTTACTGCACGGGTCCACTCTTGTAATATTCAACAACTCATTTGACACCGCATTGGTGCCAACTGAAACTCACAGTTCAGAATTATGAATATAGAACACAGTTAAATGCTAGCAAAACTCAGCTGAGCTGCTGGCTTTAGGATGGCGTCACTCTAAATATTTCAATAGCTTCTGGGAATTACACCACTTAATAATTCACTGTGTCTACTAGGACAACTTATAATGACTGGCACAAAATGCGCGTCTGAGCGCCGATAATATATTCATCTATGGCCAATCACTGCCTTTTCTTTTTTCAAATTCAAATATCCTACCAAAAATTCATTTCAGTCATACCTCAGTCAAGTATGCCTTATTGTCTGTTGGTCCGTCCGTCTCTACTTGCGTTTCACAAAAAAACACACTTGTTTTTTGAACCAACTCTGCCTTCCCCTACACAATTTTGCCCTTAAAGTTATTTTTAGCCACAATTCACCATCCCACCCCGTCTCTTCATTCCAACTAGATTTTAGCACTTGCGTCTTCAAGGCCACAATTTTTTGAAAATTAGTGACATGTTTTATTTCAATGCAGACGATCGTTGATATGAACAACACAGTCTTTTGTCAATATCTTTCTTATTATCTATCCGTCTGTATAAATGAAAGCATATTATTTCACTGCTCAAGATGGGCCATCCGGCCAGCTAGGTTTTATATTCCTAACATTATTATTAAGAAAAGTTACTTTTCAAATATTTTTTAGAATCTTCTGGAATGCGTTCATCACTGCATTCAAATAAACGGACTAAGTTATCGCAAAAGCGTCCAAAAAATGACTGTGGCGTATAATATCCAAGGTCCCTTTTGTCGATTTCTTTACTTTATGTCAACTTGGGGAACGTGACTTTTTCCTCCTTTCCCCACCACTTGCGTCTTTTAGCCTTGCTAGTTTCAAGCACGCGTTCAGTCAGATTTTTCCTTTTGATCTCCGTTCTCATCCCGTTCCGTTTTGCCTTCAAGTCTAACAATTTAATTTCCATGGCGGGTGATGACCCGCGGCGTGGGCGATCATGTATTCTAGCAGCTTACGCATTAGTTTTTATCCTTACGTTGTATCATTGGAGATATTTTAACGTTGTATCACGGTTAATTTTGTGACACATCTCCCCACTTGAAAACATGCCTACGGCAAGTTCTAAAACCAGTGATACACATAGATAAAATCTCTCCTTACGCCTGCCATTACTCTAATTTTGATCACAGGGGTGCCGACTGAGGAAATCTGCACCGACATTCAATTTGCCTGGGATATATTGGATACTAAACTGATAAGGTTGAAGCAATAAAGACCACCTCAGCAATCTTGCGTTTTCATGCTTAGCCTGAGATAAGAATACGAGAGGCTGATGGTCCGTCTCGACCACAAAAGTCCTACCATACAGATAGATTTGAAACTTCTTTATTGCCCAGATTAACGCTAAACATTCTTTTTCGCTTGTGGAGTATCCTTGTTCCGCCTTATTCAATTTGCGGCTTGCATAAGCGACTGGTTTCAGTTCCCCATCAGGTGAAGATGATCTTTGCAACAAAGCCGCTCCGAGTCCTACATTACTTGCATCGGTTCTTAAGACAAAGTCCTGTGTCAAATCAGGTAGTTTGAGAATAGGCTTGCTAGTGAGTTTTTCCTTTAAGTCTTGGAACGCTAATTCACTTTGCGCAGTCCAATTAATTTTATCTGGAAGTCCCTTGCGAGTCAGATCAGTCAGAGGAGCACAAATAGAGTTAAAATCTTTGATATATTTTTGATAAAATCCGCATAACGACACGAATGATCGCACATCCTTTTTTGTTTGTGGTCTAGGTGCTCTCTGCAGTTTTTCCAAGTTCTTGGGATCAGGGGTCATGCTACCCTGATATACAGTGTGTCCCAAGAATTCCAACTCTTTGCATCCAATGCAACATTTTGTTGGCCTAGCAGTCAAGTTCGCCTCCCTAAGCCTATTAAATAACATTTCTAGAGCTTCAATGTGTTCTTCAAATGTCTCTGTGGCGACGAGAATATCATCCATGAAATTCGTGATACATGGGTTATTCAGGGGATCCAACAATTTGCGCATCATCCTTGAAAATACACTCGGAGCATTTTTCAGTCCGAATGGTAGCATGTTGAATTCATAATGTCCATCCGAAGTGCTAAAAGCCAAATAAGGTCTCACTTCAGGCTTCACTGGGATCTGGTAATAGCCTTTACTAAGATCCACCTTTGAAAAGTATTTTGCCTTGTTCAGTCTGGCAAATAACTGTTTTGTGTCTGGTAATGGATCCACTTGTCCTTCTGTGACAGCATTCAGTTTCCTGTAATCTATGCACAGTCTGTGTTCCCCAGACGGTTTTCTCAACAATACGACACTAGAGCTAAAAGATGATTCACTGTGTGAAATAATCCCCTCCTTCAACAAATAATCTATTTCTTCCTTCAATGCCTTCTCCTTCGCGAACGGAATAGAATAGGCTCTCATACAGATTGGGTTTGAGTCTACCAGTTTCATGTCATACTGTAGCAAATTTGTATGGCCTGGTTTATCTGTTAATACATCTGTATGTTCCTCCAGAACCTGTTGAACTCTCTCCCTCTGGTTTTTAGTCAGGTGCTTACTGACTTTTACCTGTGCTGCTGTTTCACAAGGATGTAATGGGTATTCATGTGAGGTGAGTGGTTCCTTTTGCATTTGAGTTGCGATAGCTAAGGTCAGTAAGGGGGTGCTTTCCTGGAGTGGTCTGTCCAGATACTTCTTTAACAGGTTTACATGATAAACTTTCTCCTTCCCCTTTTTGTCAATTTTATAGTTTGTTCTAGACACCTTCTCTAGAACCGTATATGGACCTTGCCATCCAATTTGTAATTTATTCTGGCTACCGGGTAGTAGAAGCAGCACCTTCTCTCCCACAGCTAGTTCTCTGTCCTTTGCCTTCCTATTAAAAATATGCTGCATGTTTCTTCCTGGCTTGTTTCAAATTATCATTTGCCAGTTTCCATCCAGCTTTCAAACGAGTGGTCAGTTCGTTCACGTATTGATAAGATGAGGTAACAGTCTCTTCCGCCTTCTCATCTGTCCAGGTCCTTAATAGCGCTTCTAATGGACCTTTTATTGGCCTCCCAAATAGCAGAGTTGCGGGAGCCATCCCGGTTGAACTATGTGGTACCTCCCGATACGCAAACAATGCGGCGGGCAGGAATTGATCCCACAGATCCGGTTTTTCGTGTGCCAGCTTTCTCAGGATAGAAATGAGAGTCCCGTTGAACCTCTCTACCTGGCCGTTCCCTTGCGGGTGGTACGGACTACAATGAAAGTGTCTGGCTTGAAATAGCTTAAAAACTTCTTCCGTTAGTTTCCCCTTGAACTGAGAGCCATTATCCGTCAAGATTTGATGCGGGAATCCTAATCGGGTAAATATTGTAAGTAGTGCCTCTGCTACATGTTTTGAATCAATTGATGGCAGGGCTACCGCCTCTCCCCACATAGAACAAGTGTCCACCAGAGTAAGGATGTAACTGTTCCTCCTCTTGGTCCGAGTGAGAGGTCCTACAATATCCACTGCAACCCTCTCAAAAGGTGTTCCCACTATGGGCATTTCCCCTAGAGTTGCAGGAGCAGTCCAGTGCTTTGGAGCTACCCTTTGACATTCTGGGCAGGATTTGACATATCTTTTTATATCCTCCGTTATCCCTGGCCAGAAGTAATGACAAGCTATACGCTGTCCTGTGGCGCTGATCCCCATGTGACCACTGAAGGGAATCGCATGCCCGAGTTCCATCACTTTATCCCTATATGAAGTGGGAAGAACCAGCTGGTTGTGACCATTTGTTCCAGTTCCGGCCTTCCTGTATAAGAGTTTGTTCTTCATAAAATATTCCCCCTTGCTCGGAGGTGTGTGGCATTTGGGCAATTTTTTAAAACATGGCTTGAGTGTCCTATCCTCAGCCTGCGCCTTCCTCATCTCCTCTGGATGAGCATTTATAGGTTCACCTTCTTCCTCCTTCTTCTGTGACCTGGTCTGCACTGTCGCCATGATCACAGGTCTCTCGGGATTCCCCAAGAAGACGTATCTACACCCCAATATCAGAGGGTAGATTGGTTCATCTATCACTGCTGCTCTGATTTCTCCTTCCACATAGCGAGTTTTCACCGTTATCCTTGCGATGGGAAGTGTCATGAGTGGTATGTCCTTAGTTGCCCCTTGTATTTCCACTGTTTCTGTGGTATACTGACTTGGGTCCACTAGGCTAGACTTCACAACTGAATCATAATCCAAACCTGTATCATAAAGGCACCTTATGGTGACCCCATTACAAATAACATCCTCACAAACTGGGGGGTGATAAGGTTCCTGCTGTCCCTTAGGATTAACCTTTAATCTTTGCGTCCCCGACTTCATTGCAGCAATGTTTGAAGGTTTCCTTCTACAAAATTCGGTGTTTTGGTTATCTTTCTTGCACCATTTACACCATCTTTTTCCTTGGTTAAACGGTTTTCTTTCATTAGATTTTTGGTCATTGAACTGTGAGTTTCTGTCTCGGTAGTCATTTCTTGGCCGTTCAAAGTTTGTCCTACCTTTATTTCCCTGCTCTCTTACTTACTTACTTAGTCGTTCCCCTTCTACCGTGAGGTGTAGAGGTTTGGAAGAGAGCGCGCCAGACCATTCTATCAGCTGTCTTCTTCCTGGCCTGGTTCCATTCTAGTCCTCGGTCCTTCAAAGATTGTCTAATGTTGTCCTCCCAGCGAACTCTGGGTCGTCCTGGAGGTCTGGATCCCTGGCTCTGTGTTTCCCATGCTTGTCGTGGTAGCCGATCTTCTCCCATTCTGCAGACATGGCCAAACCATCTTAGTTGGGACTGTTCTATTTGGGTCTGCAGCGGATGGGATTTTAGGCCTTGACGGATCGTCTGGTTGCGGACCATGTCTCTTCTTGTTACTTCAACCACTTTCCTCAGATACCTCATTTCTGAGGTTTGGATCTGGCTTTTGTGGGTTGTAGTCATTGCCCACGACTCGCATCCATATGTCAAGACTGGGACATAGGTGGAGCGGTATACAGCCATCTTCGTTTTCTTACCAACCTCTTTCTTGCTGAGGAATCCACGATTTATGGCCTGAAAAAGTCTCCCAGCCGCTGCTTTTCGAGTGGCCAACTCTTCTTTGATGCCTCCCTTTCGGTCTATAATAGCTCCGAGATATTTAAAGTGGTCGACCTGCTCCAGGACCTGTTCTCCCAACTTAATCTGATGTTTTCTTTCTTCTCGTGATATCACCATGGATTTTGTTTTAGAGCTGCTTATGACCATCCCTCTCTTCTCCAGCTCTTCCTTCCAGACTTGCAGGTTGGATTGGAGATGTGCCTCTGATTTAGCAATCAGGGCAACATCATCAGCAAATGCCAGCTCCGAAATATAGACCTGTCTCATCTTCCAGTACCCCACTGAATACTTTCTTGTTCTCTCCTTACATGCCTTGATGACATCGTCCATAAGGAGTATGAAGAGGTAAGGTGATAGGATATCACCTTGTCTTACACCAGTGGTGGTCCTGAACTCTTCTGACTTATGGTTTGCTGTCCTCACATAATTTCTGCAAGACTTGTAGAAGCTCTGTATAGCATGAATCAGAGGTGCTGGAATATTCTTCCTTGCCAAACATTCCCAAAGTTTGCTCCAGGGGACCCTGTCAAACGCCTTTTCCAGATCTATGAAACAAAGATGGATCTCACTCTTATACTCAAGGGCCTTTTCACTCAGCTGTCTGAGTGTGAAGATTAGGTCTTGAGTACTTCGGTTTGCTCGGAATCCGCACTGGACCTCATCCAATTGTGGCTCAGCTAGGCGTCGGAGTCTCTGCTCTAGGATTCTAGAGTAGATTTTACCAGGGACACTGAGAAGGGATATGCCTCTATGGTTTCCACATTGTCGATTGTCACCCTTTTTGAAAATTGGTGTTATGATGGCAATCTCCCAATCCTTTGGTATGGTCTTGTTGCACCATGCTGCCTGTAGGACCTTTAAGAGTAATAGGTCGCCTGATGCTCCCATGTACTTAACCATTTCTGGTGTTATACCATCATGCCCTGCTGCTTTGCCCATCTTGATTTTCTCTAGTGCTGCCCTCAGTTCTTCCATCTTTATGTCATCTTCACCATCATTGGTTTCCTCTTCTGTGTCAGTGGTTATCATTTCTGATGCTTCATCATGCTCACCATCCAGGAGTTCTGAGAAATATTCTTTCCTTCTTTCCATTACTTCCTTCGGGGCAGTAAGCAATTTGCCTTGCTTGTCCTTTATAAATTTGAGAGGGCATTGTTTTTCTTTCCTCATGTTCTTTAGGGTCTTATAGAACAATTTCTAGCTTTTCTCCAAATTCTTCCCAGGACTTCTGTTTTGCTGCTAGCACTTTGTTCTTTGCTTCTGTTCTGAGTGTCACATATTCTCTATATTTTTCCATTTGTCCTGTTGTGTTTTTAGCTCCTAAGTATTGTTTCCATGCCATTTTCTTCTCTCTTATTTTCTCTTTGACTTCCTCTGTCCACCAAGGTGTTCTCTTTTTCTGGTTCCCAAGTCGGACTTCACCGCATGCTTCTGCAGCAGCTGTCTTTATGATATCCTTGAATTTATTCCAGAGGGTTTCCAAGTCATCAGGTCGTTCTTCTGTGTTGCTCACTGCTGTAGCAATAAGCCCCTGATATCTGGTCTTAATTTTGTCTCTCAGCTTGTAGGTCCTAATGCGCATTTCTCCTGCTCGTTTACTTGGTTTCTTGCGTGATGTTGGGCAGTTCCTAGGCTGAGCAACTCTTTCAGTTGTTCGTTTGATTGTTAGCAGGTAGTGATCACTTCCAATCTCTGGCCCCCTCCAGACTCTTCCCTGCTCTCTATTATCAAATTTATTAAATTGCTGTGGAGCTTTAAAATTGTCTATGTGCTTCTTTTTAGCACCACTTACCTCTGCCTGGGCTGCCTGATACCTTTCAGCGACATTTAAAACCTCCCCCAACTTCTCTGCACCTTGTTCCATGAGAAATTTTCTCATGTCTGGAGCCATGGACTCTCTCAATTGCTCATTCATGATCATTTCTTTAAGATCTTGGGTCTTCCCCACAGCAGTCCATTTCTCCAAATAGGTTTCTAGTCTGGCAGAGAATTGGTGGTATGTCTCCCCAGACAACAGTTTGGCATTTCTAAATTTCTTACGATAAAATTCCCCATTTTTTTCGTACCTCAATAACAAAGCCTGCTTTAACATGTCATAATTCTCCTGGTCTTCTCTATTCATTTTTGTGAAGACTTCGTAAGAAGTACCTCTCAGTCCCTGTGATAGCTTTAAACTCCACCTCTCTCTCTCTAACCCATATGTAGTAGCTAATAACTCAAAACGTCCTAGGTACCCCTCTATGTCATCGTCTTTTTCAACAAAATGGTCTAAATGAAACCCCATAGCTGATGTTGAGGCTCCCAGACTGGGCGTAGCATCTGAGGCAAAAGGGCTGGCATCATTTTCAGGAGCCTGGCCTTGTAGCTCCAGCTCCCTGAGTCGTAATTCGTGCTCCCTTTGCAACCTTCTATCTTCTGCCTCCCTTTCGGCAGTCAACCTTTTATCTTCTGCCTCCCTTTGCTGTCGTTTGTCTTCTGCCTCAATCTGCAGCCTCTTAATTTCTCTATCTGCCTCAATTTGTAACCTCTTCTCTTCAGCTACCTTTCTATCTTCCCTTTCAATATATTTATCACATTCAGCCGTTACATATTGAATTAAAATCTGACCATCCATTCCCATACTCCTTTGCCGTCAGCACAGCAGCTGATCTGAATTTGGCCAGCTCCACCATACTTTTTAAACAAATCTAGCAATGTGCAAGATAAAATTTCCAACCACTAAAGTACTCCTAATTACTCTAGTCTAAAATAATTCTAATTAATTAATTAACTACCACTGGCTGTGAAGATTCACCAACTTTTATTTTCAGGGACACTTTTAATTTTAAGGGACACTTTTAATTTTTATAATGTGTTCCCCTAATCTAATTCTCCCCCCAGGAGATCCTAATATACTTAATGGGCTAATTATCCCGGACGAGCCCCCAATATATGTAGTGGATTGATGGTATTGTATGATGGTGATATTACTAAGTGTGATGTATGAGGTCAGCTGTGAAGGCTCCTGAGATAAAATATAGTTGTGAATTGTCAGAAGGCCCTTCTTGCTACCACTACGACCTCACACCTATCTTTTTTTACTAATGAATGTGGCTACGTTAAATGTCTAGAGTAATGATACGTAAAGTGTTGTGGTAGTTTACATACACACACATATATATTTACTAAGTCTAATAATATTAATAAATGTTATAATACACTGAACTAACTCAGCTGTGTAAAATTTTGATAGTAATTTCTTTAAATTTATTTGTTCTGAACCAAGGTTTTAATTTGGTCAGAACATATGAAAGGTTTTGCAATTAAGAAAGATATGCATGAATATTACATAATAAATGCAAGGTGTGTACATGTGTATGTTATTAGACTAGTTAATATTACTACTGTTTATAGTTGTAATCTATTTTGGGAGAACACTTTAGGATGTGCTGTTGGGGTGACCTCATCACTCCCTGTCTATGGCGATTACACATTGTCCAGTTATTGGATGGAATTTTTATGGGTTTGTTAGCAAATAAGTTGAGTTGGTGAATTCTCAGCAGACCAGGCGCTCACGTAGCTTGAAGGTGTAGCTCTGGTGCTGAGATCTGGTGGCCCCACCTCTCCGTGCTTGGGGGCAATATCAGAAGTCTGGTGGCCTCACCTCTCCGTGCTTGGGGGCAATATCAGAAGTCTGGTGGCCCCACCTCTCCGTGCTTGGGGGCAATATCAGAAGTCTGGTCTGACAAAATGTTACTGCACGGGTCCACTCTTGTAATATTCACCAACTCATTTGACACCGCATTGGTGCCAACTGAAACTCACAGTTCAGAATTATGAATATAGAACACAGTTAAATGCTAGCAAAACTCAGCTGAGCTGCTGGCTTTAGGATGGCGTCCATCTAAATATTTCAATAGCTTCTGGGAATTACACCACTTAATAATTCACTGTGTCTACTAGGACAACTTATAATGACTGGCACAAAATGCGCGTCTGAGCGCCGATAATATATTCATCTATGGCCAATCACTGCCTTTTCTTTTTTCAAATTCAAATATCCTACCAAAAAGTCATTTCAGTCATACCTCAGTCAAGTATGCCTTATTGTCTGTTGGTCCGTCCGTCTCTACTTGCGTTTCACAAAAAAACACACTTGTTTTTTGAACCAACTCTGCCTTCCCTACACAATTTTGCCGTTAAAGTTATTTTTAGCCACAATTCACCATCCCACCCCCACCCCCGTCTCTTCAGTCCAACAAGATTTTAGCACTTGCGTCTTCAAGGCCACAATTTTTTGAAAATTAGTGACATGTTTTATTTCAATGCAGACGATCGTTGATATGAACAACACAGTCTTTTGTCAATATCTTTCTTATTATCTATCCGTCTGTATAAATGAAAGCATATTATTTCACTGCTCAAGATGGGCCATCCGGCCAGCTAGGTTTTATATTCCTAACATTATTATTAAGAAAAGTTACTTTTCAAATATTTTCTAGAATCTTCTGGAATGCGTTCATCACTCCATTCAAATAAACGGACTAAGTTATCGCAAAAGCGTCCAAAAAATGACTGTGGCGTATAATATCCATGGTTCCTTTTGTCGATTTCTTTACTTTATGTCAACTTGGGGAACGTGACTTTTTCCTCCTTTCCCCACCACTTGCGTCTTTTAGCCTTGCTAATTTCAAGCACGCGTTCAGTCAGATTTTTCCTTTTGATCTCCGTTCTCATCCCGTTCCGTTTTGCCTTCAAGTCTAACAATTTAATTTCCATGGCGGGTGATGACCCGCGGCGTGGGCGATCATGTATTCTAGCAGCTTACGCATTAGTTTTTATCCTTACGTTGTATCATTGGAGATATTTTAACGTTGTATCACGGTTAATTTTATGACACAAGGAAAATGAAGTACTATAATTAATTACAGCTTTCAATCAGCATTTATGTCTACACTGAGTCCAACAATCTAGCTGATGGAATTTTTTTGGGCTTGTTAGCCTTGAGGACATCAATATAAATCAATTTCAAATACTAATATATCTGCTACAGCTTTAGAGTACACATACGAAAGTACCAACAGTGAGCAACGCCGGCGAAACAACGACTTCAACAAAGTGGGGCAATAGAGTGAAAGAAACATTTTTCGTGCGTATACCAGGGTTGGTAGACCAGATACCTCAACGCATCGTTGATATCAAACATCGAGTCATAGTGCAGAACAGAACGACATTGTGTTTCGAGAACTGTATGAAAAACTGCATTAAAAGTGAATTCTCCATATGTCGTAAATTTTATCTGAGAGGGTGCTGATGGATATTGGTCCTTTTAGAGTGTAGAGGAATATTGAAGGCTCTGTGAGAATAAGGATTTAGGAGAATGAGGTAGTAGATTCACAAGCGCTGGGAAGAGCAAGGACAGTCTCTTATTACGACAATATCTGTTTCTCACAGACTATTCCTATCTCTCTTCTGAACAAACAATTGTTTGTCAGTTCCAGTCGCTCAGGCGCACTCACCGATTTGGTGATTCTGTCGCACAACGTACATGAATACAGACACGCGGACTTCACAAAATGGTGAATTCTGTCGCCCTAGGAATTATTTACCACAGCAGCTAATACCGTGGAATAAGGTACTGGTCTTCTTATTTCTTCCGTGTCAGGCCCCAGATTTAACGAGGTAACAAATAGTCTCAAAAAATCGCCAGACGGTGAAGCGTAAAGGCTACTGTTGGTTTAGATAAAGTTCCTAATGAATGGCACAGGCATTTGGCTAGGCGTGAGGTATGGTGTGGTTCCTAAAATTGGCACAGCTGGTGGAGATAACTTTCTTTTTCCGTCATGTCACAAGTAAAAAAAACACTGAGGTAAGTTCTTCTTCGGGGGGTGTGTAAAATCCACTGAATATACTTGACAGACAGTGTTCAGGTAGACCTATGTTTTTTCTTCACAAATAGGGCAGTGGATAAAATATGTTCTGCTTCCAGTTTACTGTAAGGACTATATGAACTAGTATTTTAAAAGTGTTTCTTGGGTGGCTTTATTCTCAGTTAAATTCAGAGGAGCGGGGCCCATTACAGGTCGCCACAAGTTTAGCTCTAAAAAAGTTCATATGTTACTGGAGTTATCGAATTGAGTTGGCAGAACTCTGTATATAATTAATAATTGCTGGGATGCAGGTTGACTGATCGTTCTGAATGAAAGATAATCAAAACAAGAAATGCATTACAAATCATATTATAATCTGACACGCGATAAATTACAGTTAGCATATTTTCTTTATTAGCGTCGTCAATTAACAAATCAGGAAAACTCCCCGTGAGTTAAAAATAATTAAAAGCACATCTATCTATACAGAACTAAACTGTATTTACTCGTTATAATTCTCTTTTAACGTCTGCAAAATTAATTTACGCGTCAAGTGTATTAGGAATTACTTTTAGCTGTAACATTAGTTTGCACTAGAACTTTGAAAATGGGTTTATTTAATAAGGTTAAATTTACACCACAATCCAATGAAATAAATTGAAATAACAAAACCACTGATCACTCGAAGCTAATGTATAAATTACCGTCTGCGCAGAAAGAATACACTCCAATAGTCAACGAAGGTAGATGAAATCTAGCAGGAATCCGACTATGCTAGTGAAACTAGGATTCTGTCAGAACGAACGATAAAATGCAGTTTTCGGAGTTCTTTATTTATACTTCTCAAATGTAACTTAAATGGGACGTGTTAGATTTTCACACCCTTCTTGAAGTCGAGCAGAATCCGAGGTACCTCGCCGATATGTTAACCGCTGCGATTCCTCCGTTTCCCCCGGTCTACCGATTTTCTTCGTCTCAGGCTGCTCGCATGAGAGTGCGAAAAATTTCTCGAGAAGCTAACTACGTTAGCTGGGAGTTCCCTGATTTCTTTAGATCGTATACCGCCCCACGTTGAATTCTGAAGATCAGCCTGTCTTTGATCCAGCGTGTAAAATTCTCGTGGAAATGCTGCATGCGGGTTAAAGTTACAATAGATGATCAGGGGTTCTAAAGTTATGAGAGGCCAATATTCTGTTATAATCCATCGAGTCAGGGAAAT
Organism: Oreohelix idahoensis; assembly: GCA_024509875.1. Taxonomy (NCBI): domain Eukaryota; kingdom Metazoa; phylum Mollusca; class Gastropoda; order Stylommatophora; family Oreohelicidae; genus Oreohelix; species Oreohelix idahoensis. Next base: position 79,239 of record JAMPIV010008333.1, on the reverse strand, counting down.
TCATTTGTCATACTTAGACGTACGTCACACCATATTTCAAGTTCTACTCAGCAGCAAGGAAAATGCCCACAGTCTTCAATCAATAGTGCCTTAACTAGGAGTGTGGTCTACAACAGAGGCAGTCAAAGAAAGGAGCCACCATAGTGTATTTCCACTGTGATGCGTCGGTCCAGGAGGAGGACATAAATAAGATAAGTGGTTTAATGTTTTGTGGCATAAGTCCTTCCTATATTTTACGTGGTAGAGCTCCTTCTTTATGCCTGTATAGGTTATATGTTTCTATGTTTTATGTTTTTTTTGGGTCTTTTATGGTGATTGTGGAACACCTCTTAGGACGGTCACAAAATCAAAATGTCGATAAGGCCAGCATATAATTCTTTCTGTGAGGCCCAGCGAAAAGTGCTGTGTATTATAGCGCTCACTTCGAATTTATTATATCCAATTTCTATCTTAGTTGTGAAGTCATGTTCTTGATTGTAGTTCGTGGTTGTTGACTGTTTTTATATTTAGTTCTTCAGCATTATTGTTTGTAACGTGTTGCTCTCATCTTACTATAATTTAGTTGATACATATATTAATGTTGATTGCGTCTTTGTCTTGTCACTGTATAGTGGAAGCGATTATTTTATTTTCATAGCATTTTATTTTCTTTCATTATCTACTTTTCTTTGCTCCCACTATTGTCACATATCGTCTTTGTACTGTTCTTACTCCAATCTTTATGATGATTTCATGATGCCTGCGGTTGTATATATAAAATAGTATTCTATTGGTTTATTACTAATCTTCAAGCTCTAAAGAAGTACGATTTCTGATACTTCATACTTATTGTAGATAAGTATTTATAATTTCGGTTCAAGGAACCAGTAGTAATTGACGATTGTATAAGTGAGACTAAACATTAATAGTAAGAATGGCTACCTTAGAACATTTTATCAAGATAGGACAAACTCTAGGAAAAGAAGGACAGGTTTTGGAAGAGTTTGCTTTCACGCAATTGAATGTGTCTGAAGAAAAAGAAGAGAAAAAAAATAAGCTGAAGAAAACAAAAGATTAGACGGTATGGTTAGAGACGAGAGGGCACGTGAGAGAAAACAAAAATTAGCTGAATTGGGACATGAACAGAAAATGGCAGCTATCGAACTTGAAAAATTAAAACTACAGCAACAAGATAACCTGAGTAATCTGGTAAGTTCTGGATCTGAGAAGAAGGACCACACATCTAATTTTAAGTTTCGCCTACCGAATTTTTCTCCAGGGGTAGATGACGTTTCATGCTTCCTACACCGTTTTGAGTAATTATGCATGGAATTTAATATTCCAAGAGCATCATGGGCAATTCGTTTAGAATCCTACTTGACAGGGGACTCGTTAACAGCGGTGTACACTTTGGATGAAGAGAATAGAAGGAACTATGACGCAGTCAGAACACTCTTGTTAAGAAAATATCATTTGGATGAGGAAGGCTTTCGCCAACGACTGAAGAAATTGATACCAGAGACTAACAAGGATTTCGGAAAATTCATCTCATCGATTAAGATGTGTTTCAATCGTTTGGTGGAACTGGCAAAAATTGATCTCACTTTCGAGGGATTAATGGATCTAGTGCTAAGGGATAAGGTCTTATCATCAATAAGTCCAGAATTACTCGCCTACTTACACGAACGGAAGCCGGATTCTCTTACAGTGATGGAATCATTAGGGCCCCAATTTATGATGGCACATCCGGGTAAGACAATCGGTAACACTAATGTTAAGGAAGATCTACCTGTGTGCTCCGCTTGTCTCATGCAAACGAATAATATTAGGTCTCGAACTCGAAGCATGGATAGGAACTTCGATCGAAATACTAGATCATTTCGAGGGCGCTATAACTTTGTACGCCGCCAATCTCCACACCGGGGTTATTTCCGCCGTTATTATGATAGTGGTTCACCTCTACATAATGATAGTCGAAAAAATAATTCTTGGCGTCGGAACCAAAATGGAGGCAATAGAAATTATTATAAAGACCAAAACATTAATATACCTAATTCTCTACATTGTCCTGGATGTACATGTCCCAAGCATGTTAACAATCCAAAAAATGGAAGAAATAGGGGTAAAAACGTCCATGGTAATGACTACTTTAATCGTTCACGGAGTGTAGAACGCACATATGCGAATGCCTGTCAAGATAATAATCCTGACATGGAAAACAAAGAGAACAATAATACCAGCCACGCTAATGCGTGCAGTGCAGACTTGTATAATGAAGTATGTTGCACGGAATGTGAGACTCTTTTTAAATCAGATGTAACTTCAAGATTGTTATGCGGGCATCCTTTACCTGCACTGGCAGTGCATGATGGCGAAGGATCTTTGACTTTTAATAAAGGGTTTCTGAATAATAGACTTGTTTCAGTCTTGAGGGATACCAGATGTACCACTGTAGGTGTTAGAAAGTCATTAATTGATCCATCTTGTTTCACAGGTACTAAAGTTAAATGTATAACCTTCGGGGGTACAGTAGAGTACTATCCCATGGCGGATGTTTTTATTGATACACCGTTTTTTACAGGAAAGGTTAGGGTTTGTATGCTCGATCATCCAATTTCGGATGTTGTTTTGGGGAACATTACTGGCAGAAAGGACTGCTTTATTGGTCCTCTGTCAGTCGCATCGGCCAGAGGCCACAAATATCTCCTAACGTGCACTGATATGTGCACAAGGTGGCCAGAAGCTATTCCTTTGAAGAATATTGCAACTGAGGACGTAGCTGATGCACTTTTTCTCATTTTTTGTCGCTTAGGATTTCCAGAGGAGATATTGTCCGATAGAGGTACACAGTTTGTATCTGAGGCAATGTCTAAGGTGATGAGCTTACTTTCGATTGAAAGATCTCTGAGTTTGATCTACCATCCGATGTAGAACGGCATGGTAGAGCGTCTAAATTCCACATTAAAGCAAATGCTAGGCAAAGTATCTGACAAGCATCCTCAGGATTGGGATAGATTACTGCCAGCGGTACTGTTTGCTTATCGGGAGGTGCCGAATGAGCAAACAGGATTTTCACCATTTGAATTGATTTATGGGGCAAAACCTCGAGGACCGATGTCCATTTTCAAACAATTACTGCTCGGGTTGGAGAAAGATCCAGAGGTGAAATCTTCATATCAGTACGTAGTAGATCTTAGAGAGAGACTAATCGACGCATGTCAGTTAGCAACGGAATCATCGGAGTTGGCAAAAGAAAAAGCACGTTCATTTTACAACCAACTTAGGAAGTTACGAACACTAGCACCTGGAGATGAAGTTTATGTGCTATTACCACACAGGGAAAATCGTTTATTAATCTCATGGAGTGGCTCGTACATGGTCATCTCTAAAAGAACAGATGTGGATTATGTCATTGAGGTAAAAGGGAAAAACATAAAACATTCCACATAAATAGGCTTCAGAAATTTCATTCAAGACCTGATAACTTACAGTTAATCTTTGATTATGTCCTGGAACCTACAGGTCGTCTTGCTTCTGTCGCCGTTATTAACGAAGAACAAACTTCTTTCCATGATGTTCCTTTATATTTACCACTCATTCCTATTCAGCCTACAGAGACCTGGAAAGATGTTTCCATAAACAATGAACTTTCTTATAATCGTCAAGATGAAGTTCGAAGTCTCTTACAGTCTTTTCCAGATGTGCTTACTGACGTTCCTGGACGAACAAATATCATTTCTCATTCTATTAAACTTAGAGATGATCACCCTATCAGACTACGACCGTATCCAATTCCATTGCACTTTCGTGATCAAGTAGAAAAAGAACTTGACGAAATGCCCCAACTTAACATCATATCTCCCTCTAATTCACCCTACGCTTTTCCAATGGTCGTCATTAGGAAGAAGGATAAATCAGTTCGAATTTGCATAGACTTTCGGCGACTTAACAGTATTACAATTACTGATGCTGAGCCCATGTCGGTGCTGGAAGACTTACTGTCCCAACTCTCTGAGTTTACCTATTTCAGTAAATTGGATTTGTCAAAAGGGTATTGGCAAATTCCACTCATGGAAGAGTCAAATTTTCACAGCTTTTTCCACATCTAGAGGGTTGTTTCAGTGGAACTGCATGTGCTTTGGTCTGGTGAATGCGCCAGCTACTTTTGTGCGTATTATGAGGATGATTTTGTCCAATAGATCTGATGTCATCACGTACATGGATTATATATGTCTCTTTCACAATTCTTGGGAAGAACATATTGCTGGTCTCAGGTCATTGCTCCAAAATCTATGGTTACATAATCTCACAGCAAAACCCTCCAAAATTCAGATAGGATTTCAAGAAATTACCTTCTTATGACACAGAGTCGGTCACGGCTGTCTGAAACCTGAGGATACTACTGTGTCACGTATCCTAAACCTCTCTATACCGACAACAAAGAAGCAAGTTCGCAGTCTTCTTGGTTTGGTGAATTTCTACCATAAGTTTATACCAAATATTTCGTCCATCACGTCAATTCTATCCTCTTTAACTACAAGGGGCTCTCCTAGTGAAATGCTATGGAATGAACATTGCGACGGAGCATTACACCACATTAAAATTTGTTTTTCTAACACACCTATTTTAAGATTGCCTAACATGCGTTTACCATTCATTCTCAGGACTGACGCATCTTCGGAAGGAATTGGCGGGTGCCTGATGCAAGACTTTCACGGAGCTATTCATCCAGTTTTATATGTTAGCCGAAAACTGAGTTCGACAGAATCCAGGTACCCCGCCATTGAAAGGGAATTGCTGGGTTTGGTATGGTGTATGACCAAGCTCTAGCGCTACTTACTGGGTGCACAGTTTGTCCAGCAAACTGACAACAAGGCATTAACATATTTGCAAACTGCCAAGTTTCCAAATCAGCGTGTAGCCAGATATGCTCTCCTTCTACAATCTTATGATTATAAGACTTTTCCTATAACAGGTAGCAGGAATGTTTTAGCCGACACATTATCCAGATGTGTTCTACATGATTAGGACAGTAACGTGACAAGAACATAATACACATAGTGATAGTTACACTGAGTGCGTACTTATGAACCTTACTATTTCGGAACTATGCTAATGGTGAAACTCGTGATTACTGCAAGAACATTTAGTTTCATTCATGGATTTTCTCTATTTACTTACAAGAGAACATTTTGGTAAATTACGGGACTGTATTGGTAATTATTATTTCTATATATTGCATTATATCCACTACTACACTTAGCTTATAATTGACATAATGTGTTTATTATGATTATATTTGACTTCAGTCATTGACGAAACAATATATGACATGACTTAGACTGTCACGAGAGGATTTGAAGATACATTATTGGCCATCCTTCTTGGAAAACCGGTAGTTTTCTCTTGGGGGGGGTGGGGGGGGGGGGGGGGGAAAGGATAATGTTACACGTCTTGTTGTGCACCTCAATGTTTTCATTAGTTTGAAACGCTGCGGTGTTCAACTAGAGTGTCACGGGAATAGATTGGGAACTGAGTTGATTGTGTGTGTGTGTGTATGTTTGTGAGTGTGATCTAGGGTAAGTCCGTGGAAAGAATGTAGGTCGTGAATGGAGGAAACTGTCGGGTGATGTTTGGCAGTGAGTGAGTGAGAGAAAGGGGAAACAACTTACAGAGCAGTGTATTCAACCGGAATGGCTAAGTGGGATGTGTAGTTTATTGGATTATATTCTATGTCTGCTGTATGATTCTACTTCATGAGGAATTAGCAACGTGTGTGATTGCTAGCTGAAATATTTAGTGAAAGGAAGTATATTTTTGCAGCTCTACTTGAGTCATTCATGAGTTAAATAATGATTTGTTAAACGACCCCTTTGGTCTTCCTCTGCCTCTCTTGCCCTGGGGGTTCCAGAACAAGGACTGCCTTGTAATGCTATCAACAGGTTTCCTCAGTGTGTGTCCTATCCATCGCCATCGTCTTCTTCTCATTTCTTGTTCCACTGGCACTTGCCTAGTTCTTGTCATCAGCTCCACGTTGGTAACCTTGTCATACCATTTTAATCCCTCTATTCTACGCAAGCACCCATTTATGAAAGTCTGTAGCTTTTTGGTTGTTGTCTTTGTTGTTCTCCATGTCTCTGAGCCATACAATAGGACTGACTTCACATTTGAGTTGAAGATTCTTATTTTCATGTTGGATCCTATTTCTCTTGATCTCCATATATTTCCCAATGCAATGAAAGCTCCTCTTGCCTTTTGTATTCTTATTTTGATATCGCTGTCTGTCCCTCCAACTTTGTCTATATTACTACCAAGATATGTGTATGATTCTACATCTTGTATTGGTGTTTCTTCAAGTTCAACCCTGTTATCATTACCTGCATTTATTCGCATTATTTTTGTCTTTTCCCTGTGTATTTTCAGACCCAATTGCTGTGACCTCTCATCGAGTGTTTTCAATTTGTCCTGCATCTGATTACGGCTATGGGACAGAAGAGCCAAGTCATCAGCAACATCCAGATCATCCAACTGCTTAGTCAGAGTCCACTGGATTCCATTTCTGTTGTGTGTTGCCGATGATCTCATAACCCAATCTATTGCCAGCAAGAAAAGAAATGGAGACAAGAGGCATCCCTGTCGCACTCCTGTTCTTATCCCAAACGGTTCTGTAAGCTGTCCTTCGTGAAGAACTCTGCATGTCATGTCTTCATATGTTTTCTTTATTAAATTAATGATCTTAAGGGGAACTCCATAATGCCTCAACAATTTCCAAAGTGATTCTCTGTCTACTCTGTCAAATGCCTTTTCGTAGTCCACAAATCCGATGTATAGTGGTGAATTCCATTCCAGACTTTGTTCAACTATTATTCTCAAAGTGGCTATCTGGTCTGTACATGATCTGTTTTGTCGAAAACCTGCTTGTTCATCTCTCAGTTTCTTGTCTATGGACTCTTTTAATCTCTCAAGGATAATCCTGTTTAATACTTTTCCTGGCACTGATAGTAACATTATTCCTCTATAATTTGTGCACTCTTTTAAATTTCCCTTCTTAGGCAACTTAACCAGATATCCTTCCTTCCATTCTGCTGGTATCTCTTCCTTTTCCCAGACTTTACCATGTAATTTATATAACATTTCTGTAGCCGTGTCGATATCTGCTTTGATGGCCTCTGCTGGAATGCCATCAGGTCCAGACGCTTTTCCATCTCTTAGAAGCTTTATGGCTTTCTTTATTTCTTCCTTCGTTGGTCTTTCACCGTTAATTTGTAGCTCTTCTTCTGCTGGCTGGATGTCTGGCGGGTTTTGTGGAGCTGGTCTATTGAGAAGGTCCCCAAAATATTCTGTCCACCTCTTCATTTGCTCTTGTATATTGCTGAGCAGTTTCCCATTCTTGTCTTTTATGAGGCAACTTGTTTGCTTGTATTTCCCTGTTAGCTTCTTTGTGCTGCTCTACAGTTCTCTCATATTTCCTTTGGCTGCAGCATCTTCTGCCTCTCTTGCCAACTCCTCAATATACTTCCTCTTGTCTCTTTTGATACTTCTTTTTACTTCTTTGTTTGCTTCTGTGTACACTTCTTGAGCCTTGGCTTTGGAACTTCTGGTTTTGCTTGTGTTTAACTCTGCTTTCTTGTTTTTTCTGACTTTTATCTTATTGATGGTTTCTGTTGTTATCCATGCTTTTTGTTGTCTTTCCCTTTTCCCCAGTATTTCTTCACATGTCTCCTTCCATACAGTTTTGACCTGCTGCCAATAGTCTTCTGTATTCTCTACATCTTCCAGCTGTTGGAGCACTTGGAATTTGTTGGATACTGTGACCGCAAATTTGTCTCTTGTTTCGTGATTTCTTAGCTGTCCTACATTATACTGTTGTCTATAATTTTGCATTGTTGCATATCTCTTGAGTTTCATTTTTACTTTGGCTATCAGAAGATGGTGGTCTAATGCCACATCTGCTCCTCTATATACTATACATCCTGCAATGATGATCTAAACTTCTTGTTTATGCATGTATGATCAATTTGATTTTCTGTTCTATGGTCTGGTGATATCCATGTTGCCTTGTGTATTCTCTTATGTGGAAACATGCTTCCTCCTATAGCCAGTTGATTTGAAGCACAGAAGTTTGCGAATAGTTCTCCATTTTCATTCATTACTCCTAGCCCATGTTTTCCCATGACTTCTTCAAATCCGGTGTTGACTGTATCTATCTTTGCATTCATGTCACCCATCAAAATTGTGATGTCTCTTCTTTTTACTTTATCCATAATTTCCTGTAGTTTAGTATAAAATGCTTCTTTCACAGACTCTTCTTTGTCATTAGTTGGTGCATAACATTGGATGACATTTACATGAATTTTCTTTTTAGCTGTTTTGAAAGTAGCTGTTATTATTCTGGGTCCAACAGCTTCCCATTCAATGAGTGCTTTCTGTGCTTCTTTAGATAACATAAGAGCTACCCCTTCACTGTGGTGTGAACTTTCGTCTTCATGTCCTGAGGACAGCACCAATTCATCTGTGGTAAGTTTCTTCCTGTCTACCCCCTTCCACTTTGTTTCACATATTCCCAAAACCTCGATTTTGTATTCCCTAATTTCTGCTGCTACTTGCGCCACTTTCCCTTGTTCATTTAATGTCCGAACATTCCAGGTGCCAAATCTGGAAGTTCTCCTAGAAGAAAGAAGGTTAGTCAGCAACACAGACTCCTTTCGGCTTTCTCTGTGTTGCATCATACGCCTCCCCACGAGAGGACCTTCCCCTGTCTTGGATTGTGAACTGAGTTGAGGGTGTGTGTGTGTATGTTTGTGAGTGTGATCTAGGGTAAGTCCGTGGAAAGAATGTAGGTCGTGAATGGAGGAAACTGTCGGGTGATGTTTGGCAGTGAGTGAGTGAGAGAAAGGGGACACAACTTACAGAGCAGTGTATTCAACCGGAATGGCTAAGTGGGATGTGTAGTTTATTGGATTATATTCTATGTCTGCTGTATGATTCTACTTCATGAGGAATTAGCAATGTGTGTGATTGCTAGCTGAAATATTTAGTGAAAGGAAGTATATTTTTGCAGCTCTACTTGAGTCATTCATGAGTTAAATAATGATTTGTTAAACGACCCCTTTGCGGACGCAAGACGGAAAAACAGTTCGCTTCTTGAATTATATATTGACTGCATAAGTCCTATGTGTGGACACTATTCAAGTGTGTTAACTTGATGAACATCTATTATATTGGAGTAATGTATCGACAATAAAGTTTGTATTATATCTGTTGTGGACGGTGGTTTGGAACGACAGTTTTGGTTTTGAAAAAATACGAGAGTCTGGAAAAATGGTTTAAGAAATATAAATAGGTTTAGTTACAGATTATTTGTCATTGTTTAAGGGAGATAAGATGAGTAAAGTAAGGCTTTGTCATAAGGGAGGAAACTCCACATATTTCTTTTGGTAGGAAAAATGTTTAATTTAGCTTAAGTAGATTTAGAATGTTATCAGTTGTGAGTTAGAAAATTAGCATATGACGAATTTGTTGTAAGCGTTTAAGAAGAAGGTATGCTATTCAGGTAAAACATTTAAAGGGGGATAATGTAAGATTATGTCCCTTGCAGGTTTTAGTGAGTTGTGCTCAGAAAAAGTATGCACGGGAAAGCTGAGATGAGTGAACACAGTTTAGGGGAATAAAGAATGTGAGATGGAGGTTTTTAGAGTCGGTTTTGAGACGCGCTATGCCTAGGAAGGAAAAAGGGTTTTCTCGCAAGTGTTAAAGTTAGACTTGAGAAACGCGCTCAGCGTAATAGATGTGTGAGAAAACATACTCAGTCTTAGATGATTAGCAAGATTTATGCTGTGAGAAATAGAGTGTATAGAAAACGCTTACATTATGTACCATAAATTTGGTGTACGGCAGTATTTTTATTGTGATAGTACTTTATTCTGAGGACATGATAGTTGTGAAAGAAAAGAAAGTGTATTTCTTTTGAGAACAAAACCAGGTACGTTGAACACTTTTATATATCAGTAACATGTGTAGCTCAGCAGACCAGGTCTGAGCAGAGAATAATAATAGACTAAAATCTTTGCAAAGTGACAGCCCTGGCGGTAAGACCAGCTTTCTCTCAGTGAGATATACCAAGAGACATATGAAAAGAAAAACATAAAAAAAAAACGGTCAGCACGGAAGAGAGACAAGAAGTTTCTACCTGAAGAATTAAATACATTGTGATAGCTGAAATAAGCAAATAGTACGAAGACAAGATATTGCAGTTTTGAAATATTGAATACTTTTGTTGTTGAAGAAGCTGTTGTTATGAAAGACTGCAAACCTGGTTAATAAAGTTCGATCTTTGATATCTTCACTGCTATTACTCGGGTGAATTCGTTTGAATCAACAGAGAGCATGAAAAAGTATTTTTGTCAGTCTGAGAGAAGGAAGTGTCACATTTACCTTACTACACACTATCTACTGAAAGGGCAGTGGTCCGGACCTTCAAATACGATCCACGGCCACACTGTCATTGGAGCAGTTACTTGATGATTTACTGTTGGCGTTACACCTACTAGATGTATGCTTGGATTATTTTATGAACATATCATTGAGAACGCCACAAAGGTGATGTCCCGTCACCTTGTCTTTTCGTGCTCCTCATGGACGATGTTATCAAGGCATGTAAGGAGAGAACACGAAGGTATTCAATGGGATACTGGAAGATGAGACAGGTATGTATTTCAGAGCTGGCATTTGCTGATGATGTTGCCCTGATTGCTAAATCAGAGGCACATCTCCATCCAACCTGCAAGTCTGGAAGGAAGAGCTGGAGAAGAGAGGGATGGTCATAAGCAGCTCTAAAACAAAATCCATGGTGATATCACGAGAAGAAAGAAGACATCAGATTAAGCTGGGAGAACAGGTCCTGGAGCAGGTCGACCACATTAAATATCTCGGAGCTATTATAGACCGAAAGGGAGGCATCAAAGAAGAGTTGGCCATTCGAAAAACAGCAGCTGGGAGACTTTTTCAGGCCATAAATCGAGGATTCTTCAGCAAGAGAGAGCTTGGTTAGAAAACGAAGACGGCTGTATACCGCTTCACCTATGTCCCAGTCTTGATATATGGATGCGAGTCATGGGCAATGACTACAACCCACAAAAGCCAGATCCAAACCTCAGAAATGAGGTATCTGAGGAAGGTGGTAGAAGTAACAAGAAGAGACATGGTCCGCAACCAGACGATACGTCAAGGCCTAAAAAATCCCCCCCCCCCAGCAGACCCAAGTAGAACAGTCCCAACTAAGATGGTTTGGCCATGTCTGCAGAATGGGAGAAGATCGGCTACCACGACAAGCATGGGAAAAAAAGAGCCAGAGATCCAGACCCCCAGGACGACCCGGGGTCCGGAGGGAGGACAACATTTAACAATCTTTGAAGGACCGAGGACTAGAATATAACCAGGCCAGGAGGAAGACAGCTGATGGGATAGTCTGGCGCTCTCTCTTCCAAACCTCTACACCTCAAGGTAGAAGGGGAACGACTAAGTAAGTAAGACATTGTGCGCTAACAGTTAACCGCGAGTAGGGGGGGAGTTGCCTAACTCAAGCCAACCTACTACACTCGCTAAGCGACTCGCGATAAGGTAGGCTAAAGAAAACACCTGTGCCATTTAACTTTAATCAGGACTGACGGAGTGGATAAGAGATCGTCTTGTCCCCGTCTGTGTGCATATATATAGCTATATAGAATAGTAACATTTTTCCATAAATATTTTTCTTACTTTCCTAGCAGATCTATTCAAGAGCATCCAGCGGTCTTTTCTTTTGCTTGTTTTTTGGTCCGTGAAATTTTACTTAGTTACCTGTGCCTCAAATTGGCTTGAGCGTTAGCGATATTCATTATAAGCGTGTACTCGCCAAAGATACATGAGAACAGTTCTGACACTAAAAGTAATTTAACTGGACTTATCAAACCCAGCAATATTTTTAAATTTTTATCAGCCCACTGGGGTGTACAAAAATAACATTTATTCCCGACTTCGGACAGTCGTATTCAAGCGACGCATCTAGAAATTTACGCTGTTGAGAATCGGGCGCTCTAACGACTATTTTTTTTCTGATGTGTTATTTTAGTTTAAGGAATTTTGGGTGTAATATTAGAAATTAGTCCGACTTCGGACAGTCGTATGCAAGCGAACATATAGAAATTTACCTGTTGAAATCGGCGCTTCTATTTTTTTTTTTTTTTTTTTTTTTGTCCTTTTTTTTTTTTTTTTGTTTTTTTTTTTTTTTTTGTAGAGTCAGCCGATAGGATTATCATCATTTATCATTGTAACATTTTGACAACCAGACGTATTCCAATACTGGAATTATTTTCCTCTTTAAATTGTAAACCACAAGAGCACGTTCCTACATCGACTATTCACAGTAACATTTGTTAGCTAGAAAAAAAAAAACTTACCAGAATTGGCGTTCCCCTCAAAAGTTGTTGTTAGAGGATGAAACTGGGGGCCAATGTAGGGAAGTGAACAGGATAGTTGTACGCCGAGGAATATCTCCTAGGAGGTAAGAGTGAGAGAGAGTGGCCACTGTTTGCAAGAGAGAGTGAAATATTTTTCTTTGTTACAGAGATTTTACCAACTCTGGATTTGCCTAATTTGTTTACTTTACTGTACTTAATTAGAGTCAGACTTTGTTTACTTTATACTGTCTACTCTGTGTCAGAGTGCTAACCTTCGCCCTTTGGTTTATTAAGATCGGGTTCTTTTCTCCATAGGGGGAGGGCGCATCTATCTTTGTTACTTCACGTGTATGTACATCTGATTTTTCTTTAGATAATTAGTGTTGTCAAGTTTAATGAAAATAAACAACAAAGAAACTTAACTTTGTGTGTGTTGGTCAGACCCCATTACCCCAATTAACCGTAGTTTTTCACGTTTGTGTGTCTTGTTGTCACATAGCTGCGTGTGTGTGTAGTTAAACTTATATTTATATGTATGAGGAGGGCAACGTTGTCTTGTACTAAATTACAGTCGTATAAATAGGTTGGAATAGAGAAACTTACTCATTCCAGAGACATATCTTTTTCCCTTAAGCTACCACCCGTGAAATCTATTTCTCACACCTTTCTCACGTACCTATCACCATCCACTCTACTCAGACGGGCCAAAATAACTCACAACCTATCTGTACGACATCCCTGGACATGTAATAATAAATTAATATGAAACAAATATAAAGGTATGTTATCAGGCACTCGCAGGAAATAAAGAAGTAGAACACCAGACAACAGAAAAACAACAGACATGAGTGTAATAATAAACTCTTGGTTTTTCGGAGTTACATTGCATTTGCTCTCTGGACAAGTAATAATAAACTCTTGGATTTTCGCAGTAAGATTACATCTGCTTCCTGGACATGTAATAGTAAACTATTGGCTTTTCGCAGTTAGATTACATCTGCTCTCTGGACCAGTAATAATAAACTCTTTGCTTTTCGCAGTTAGATTACATCTGCTTCCTGGACATGTAATAATAAACTCTTGGCTTTTCGGAGATAAATTACATATGCTATCTGGACATGTAATAATAAACTCTTTGCTTTTCGCAGTTATATTACATCTGCTCTTTGGACATGTAATAATAAACTCTTGGCTTTTTGGAGTTAGATTACATCTGCTCCCTGGACATGTAATAAAAATCTTGGCTGTCTCTTATACCAAAAGTATCACCTCACATCGTGTGGATTTACCTGTTGTTTCCCAGGAGGACAGCCAGTGATAAGGCAATTCTCTGAAAGCGATCCCTCCCGCGTTGGTGTAGCTTTGGCTGATGTGGCTGAGGCTCTGACCACTGATGTGTGGGGAGTCAATTTGGATGTGGATGTTCTCCATGGTGAAGGAATACCCACGGTCACGCATCACGCCACGCATTTCAGACTACAAGTGAAAATATATAACATTTATGACAGTGTTAATATCGATGATATGATTATGATTATAGTAATAATATTGATTCTTGCTGGGCATTACATAGTATTTTATACAATTATTATTGTTATCACATTGTTGCACAAAGTAAAGGTAGTCCCATAGCAAATCCTGCTGTAGGGGAGGGAAGTGTTAGAGACTTTAAAATACTAGGTACGGCTTTATGAGGTGGAGTGACGGGTTCTCTTCCTCGCTGTCTTGGCATTTTCTAACTCAAGATCAGAGTCCTGTTCTTTCTTTGTCTCTTCAGAGACCCCTGGGAACAATATGGGGCGAAGAAAAGGATATTAGTGACTAAAAGACAACAACAAAAAAAGAAAATTAAACATACGCATTACCTTGATAGCCATGGTTCTAAAGTTGTCAGTGACTCGACTGCTGGTCGACCCGTCTATGTAACGGGACGTCACTGGCTTATGCTCGGGACTGTAGTCCTGTGCCATAAACAGAATTGGAATCCACGCAACAATTAACAAAGTACAAATGAATGTAATATCATGACAAGAAATAAACTAATAAGTATAGCAAGACAGCAATATTGTCAAAGTTGAGGAGCAAACTTCTTCTTCTCGGATCCTTAGCCCGTGACTGATAAAGCAGTTAGTGGCCATCACGCCTAATGGCGTCTTGTAGGGCAGCAACATGCTGTCCTCATTTTGCTCGGTCGGTGACGATTCTTCGTGCCGTGCTCCAACTCGGATGCATTGCATCTCAGCCTCCACTGTTCTTCGCCAGGTTATCTTTGGTCTGCATCTCTTTCGCTGTCCTTCTGGGGTCCATAGTATAGCAGTTCTGATGATGGTGTCAGGGCCCTTTCTAAGACATGGCCAACCCAGTTCCAGCGTTTGCCTGCAATGATGGTGAGCATTCCTTGTTGACTGCACCGAGTAAGCGCTAGTTCCTGGTTGGTGATGGTATTCGGCCAAAAAATTTGAAGAATTTTCCTTAGGCAGGTTGTGTGGAATGAGGAAAATCTGAACATTTTCTTTTCTGTTATTCTCCAGCACTCCTCGCCATACATAAAGTACGCAGCTCTTGTATAATCTCGTATAATCTTAGTTTGGTGTTGCCGTTTCCGTAACTTGATTTATTGTTTACATAGACAGGGATGGCTGACCTGTGCTAAAAACCCTCAACCCGCGCAAACAGTAATATCAAAATTAGGTTACAAAAGGCAAAAGGTGTTTGCGTAGGACTGACGAATTGAATACTATGACAAATGTATAGAGTGATTGAAAAGTCTTATCCTGTCATTAAAATTTGTATCATCACTGGTGTCAATTGCATATTCATGAAATATATGTCACCAAAAAAAAAAAAATGATAATAACAATAATTCAATAATTCATTTTTTTTTCTTTTCCAGAAACATATTTTTTTTTTAAAATGAAATAAAATTTAAAATGGCCAAGCCAATAAACTGACATTACAAGATACAGCTAAAAATTTATGCACGTGATCAAATTATGTCAGGATCTCATCGTTAAGTTGTAATGTTAATGTGGCAAATCATTGTATGTAATAAAATGGCAAAAGTCCTTATTTTGACGTTTGTTTCACATGTATTAGTTGGACAGGAGTGGAAAAATAAACAATGTAAAAACAGGAAGTGACATAACAGTCACCCTGTAGAACTGGCAGCAAAAAGCAGACAAGTGCCGTATTAAATCATCCATACGCTTTAACGTATTTGTTTTACATGATGATGTTGCCAGTTCTATGTACAACCTCATGTTAGCTGCCTCTTACGACAGTTAACAGTAGTCCTTTTTTTTTTTTTTTTGGTCTCCACAGAGATCTGTGAGAAATACACGGAGCAAATTGCTAGACAATGTTTATTACAACCTCACACCCACACTATTTACAAGAGGTTGCTAAGTTACTTGAATAATAATACTGACGCAGAAATGAGCCTACAGCTACCACACATATGTAGCTGTTTGTGGAACAACACGCACGGGAAAAGCGGTCCTTAGGGAATTGTATACAATGATGCGTTGTTATTGTTATTGTTGAACAAAATCGACATCATTGCACTCTGAGCAAACCCATAGGTGCTCAGTCTCCCTAAGTATATGTCGAAGAGTGTGAATGCGCTCTTGTTGTGGTGGTTTGAGCGGTGATTTCTTTTTATACGTTGAGTTTGCCAGCTTTAGGCACAATCTCATTGTAGCCGTCTTTTTTTTTTTTTTTTCTTAACCAGCGGCACTTGGGCTTTCAGCCCTTCGGCACAATGTCATGTCATTGCGAGGCTGGGGAACCTGAGGACTGTCCTTTCCACCCGGTCAGGAGCTTCGCTCCTTCCCATCCACAGAGGGTTTATCACAGGAGCCGTTCAGGTTATTCAGTCAAATTTCCGGCCGTAAACATTTCTTCAAAATCTGACGCCCGGGTTTGAACCATGAACACCTGGTCGCCAGTACAACGCCGAAGCCATTACACCAGCGCGGCTCCCGTAGCCGTCTCTTAAGGTATGCCTGCGAGTGTCGTGGTTAATTTCTGTATTCTTCTCCAGAGACATTCCAGTTAACAAAAAAATACGTAGTGTAAATGTGTTCGCGCTGTACACTTTTGTGTTTGTTAACCACACACCTGATCCATCTCAATCCTCACTGTTTAATCCATAGACAATGTAGGCTTTTGTTTCTGTTCTCTCTATGTACCTTCAAGTACAAAATATCCTCTACTGCTGTCCTAACTTAAGAATTTCTCTCGAACAATCTTTTATTCAGTTCTGCAGTACTGCATTATCACTTCAGAATGCATGTTACCGAGATACAGTGCTACATGGCTCTCACATCAGAGGTCAAATCTCAGTGACAACACCCGTTTTGTTATTTTTAAAGAAGCTTTTGTCTTGTATTGGCGAGAGGTGCCACGTGTAACCTAAACAAAATGCCCATCGGGTATATTAGGATGCATGTCCAAATACAAAAGACATTTTGGTCTGGCATTTAACATACTATTTTGTTACACCAATATCTCTGCATTCCAAACGTTATTTAGTAGCATGAACACCGTCCCCGGAAGGCCCAGTACATCCATGACCTTCTTTTCTGTTCCGTCAATTCTGTCATCAGTGCCAGCCAAATATGTAGAGTTCCTAACTCCATAAACGTAACCCTCAACAATTTGACAACTATAGGCATAACCAGTCTAAGGGCAGGGCGACCGAGACGGATGCCTGGATCGCTAAGGGCAATGGGGCCGGGGCGGTGGGGGGGGGGGGGGGGCAGAAAAAGTAGTTATTTTTTTTCATCAAGAAGATCGAATCTCCTTCAGCTTTGATATAATAACGTGCCCAGGTCAAAGCACACAGTACAATCTTGTATTTAATTTTTTTAAAACCCAATAAGACCAAAGAGTGACTTTTTTAAACATTCTTGTTTCAGTTGGTTATTGGGGTTACTTGCTCTGTAAGTATTAACTATCTAAAATAGATTTACTATTTTATTCACTAATCTTTTAATTTTCTAGTACAATTTTTAACTTTTGTTGCTGGAAGTATGGTGGATTGGGCACATGTCAAATCGCTGAGTGCTGTAAACGCCAGCTCTCTGACTATAGTAATCTTCACATCGCAGAGGCGTCCCCTAAAGTACATTTACATCCAGGGCGGAAGTTAACTTTGACATCCCCTCCCCAATAAAGAAACATTAGTAAGTAACATTTTTATTGTAAGTACTATATTAATAGCGTCCGATGACACTCCCTTCCTGTCTATCACCAGGGGCTGACCACCCCCTCCTTAGTACGCCACTGTCGAATGGTACTATTTTAGTTATGTACCAGTGGCGTAGACAAACCGTGCCACATTACTCTATTACTTATTAGTGCTATTAACCTCTTTTGGGTTTCTTCTCTACGCCACTGTACGGGACATAAAGCTTAACAATACAATTAAACGTACCCTTGTTTTGAATGAAATAGGAATCGATACTGCCAGGTTTGAACTTCACATTGTTGTCCCAACGTCCAGCTGAATAGTTGAGGTAGCTGAGACAAAGCCGTTGTTACAGACGATGATTGGTTGATACTCTGCGTCCGGACCAATAGGAGTACGACATGCGCTCAACTGCCTGTTTGGAAATGACAGAAAATTTTAATTCATGAATAGCCAATAACAAAAGGCTGGGTGAAATAATTCATAGTTTTCTCCCAATCCTCTTTCATTGAAGCTAATTGCTCACGCCTGTTCATTGTTTAGCTATTCACGAACCACGAGACTGCGCTAAATCCCCTCTTTGTGTTTGTGCTACAAGAGTTCTCTACTTAATTCTCATTTTCTTTCTTTCCCTCCTGTCTTGTTTGTCTGTCCCTGACGAAGGCCTTGTGGCCGCAACGTAGGTTTTTCCTGTCCTTTCTCCTTTAAGACGTATTACTATTTGTGTGTTTTTTTCCCCCATTCTACTACAAAAAAGAGACAGTAGATGGAAACTGCAGATTGCATCGATAATCACTGTTTTTCACCTCTAGAGAAAAGAGCCTCCACTGGAAAAATAAAAGTAATCCTACAAAAAAACAATACCTTAGTGGAGTTAAATGTTAGAGACTTCACTATACTAGGTCCAGCTTTACTAGGTGGAGTAACTAGTTCCCTTCCTCGCTGACATTGCCTTCCCTAAACTCATGAGCAGAGTAAGGTACTCATTTACAGCTGGATAGATTGGAACGTGACGCTACCAGGTCTCGGCCCTGAGAGACAAGCGCTGTAAGGGCTCCGCTAATCAAAAGTGCTCTCCAGTAGTAATGATGAATTTCTTGGTAAAGGTCAAGGTAGTCCCATAGCAGATACTGCCGTAGGGGAGTGAAGTGTTAGAGACTTCACTTTACTAGGTCCATCATCGAGAGGTGGGGGGGGGTGACCAGTTCCCTTCCTCACTGCATTTTCCTTCCCTAACTCAAGAGCAAAGTCAAGTACCCATTTACAGCTGAGTAGACTGAAGCGTGTCGATTCCATGAATCGAACCTGGCATTTGCCGCGAGAGACCAGCGCTCTAATCACTCTATAAATCTGGGTTAAAATGACAGAAATAAGCCAGTTAAAGTAAACAGTAATAATAATAATAATAATAGAACTTACAGTAATAAATTAAAGAAACAACAAAGGAAATATCTGTACGTACCTCTCCACATAACACTTGACCATTCATGTTAATATTATCAACAATAAAAGTCTCGTGGTTATTTCCGTGCATGATGGAGACTTTGACAGGTTTGCCCATCAATATGTGGGATCTCAGAACATCGGTGGTTGTGGTGAGTGGTCTCCCTTGCGGTGACCAAAACAATCTTTCGAACCATTTTCTCTGGCAGATGGCTGATCCAAATAGACGATAACTATGGTTAATGTAATGATAAACTGTAAGGATGATATCAGTTAGTTAATCAATTAAACAAGTTTGTCTATCTGTCAACTCATCAATAAATTCATCTATTCTTTTATCCATTAATTCATCCAACCACCCATCTAATTATGCTATCATTAAGATCATGAATGCGTTATCATCACCAGACAATCCATCAGCATCCTCTTCCTCACTATCACTTTCTGTCCCCGTTATGAACTAATTTTATGTTTGGGTTCCCTGCCAGGTTACTTGGTCTGCCCTCGTAGTTCCCGGGGTGTCAATAAAAGCGATTATAAGAAAGAATAGGACTTCTAGTACACTTACTGCATGTATTGATACCAGGCCACTAATATGATCAGTGCGTGGACATGGCTGGCAACCTCATCATGTAAAACCAATCACTACATAAAAAAAACAAAAAAAAAAAAAAAAAAAACCTCATTACAATAGCACTTGACTACTTGGTTTGCAAAGTTTCCTGTAGGGGCCAGTATCCCCATAGTGGTGGCTTTATACTCCGTAACGAATGCGCACAAAAACATGATTAGATAAGTCTTGTCTGTTTCTACAACTGGTCGAGTTTTTATTTAGCTGTACACTTGTCTGTTTCTATATCTGTGTCTGTATGTTTTGTATCTGGTACTGTCTGTTTCTCTATGATCTGTCTTTATGTTTTCTAGATATATGTCAATGTCTTCTGTTTATGTAGCGGTATCTGTTCTGTCTGTTTCTATAGCTTGTCTGTCCTGTTTAACTGTATCTTCTGTCTGGTCCTGGTTTCTATATCTGTCTGTCTGGTTTCTATATCTGAACATATCTCCCTGTTTTCTGTAGCTGTTATCTGTCTTGTATGTTTCTGTAACTGTCTGGATCTGTTTACTTCTCGTTTTTGCAAGAATGAGATCTGTCTGTTTCTATATCTGTCTGTCTGTTCTTGATATCTCAAATCTCGTTGTTTCTGCAAGTGTTTCTGAACTCAGTCTGTAATCTGTCTGTATGTTTATGTAGCTGCATGTGTCTGTCTGTTTCTATATGTGTCTGTGTATTTATGTAGCTGTATTAGTCTGTCTGTTTCTATATGTGTCTGTCTCTTTATGCAGCTGTATCTGTCTGTATGTTTCTCTACTTGTCTGTAATTTTTATGTGTCTGTCTGTATGTTTAGTGTATCTGGATTCTTCCTGTATGTTTTTGTGATGAGCTGAATCTGTCCTGAATGTTTAATGCTTTCTGGATCTGCATCTGGATCTGCCTGTCAGTTTTTAAAGGAAAAAACGGAATCCAAGTATGTATGTGATATTTTCTGAGAATCTGGCCTATCTGTTTTTCTGTAGCTGTATCTGTCTGAACGTGTGTTTATGCTTCTTGATCTGCATCTGAATCTGCCTGTCTGGTTAGCTTTTTAGCTGTATCTGTCTGTATGTTTATTTATCTGTCTTATATGTTTCTGTTTCTGTCATCGTCCTGTTTCATAGCTGTATCTGTCTGCATGTTTTCTGTATCATGTCTGTATGTGTATGTCTCTGGATCTGCCTTTCTGTTTCTGAAGCTGTATCTGTCTGTATGTTTATGTATCTGTCTGTATGTTTATGTATGTGTCTGACTGTTTCTGTAGCTATATCTGTCTGTATGTTTCTGTATATGTCTGTATGTTAATGTATCTGGATCTGCCTGTCTGTTTCTATGGCTGTATCTGTCTTATGTTTATGTATATGTCTTTATGTTTCTGTGTCTGTCTTTATTTTTATGTCTGTCTGTTTCTGTAGCTGTATCTGTCTGTATGTTTTGTCTATATGTCTGTATGTTTCTGTATATGTCTGCATGTTTATGTATCTGGACCTGTTTGTCTGTTTCTATATCTGTCTGTATATTTTTGTAGCTGTATCTGTCTGTCTGTTTCTTGATCTGTCTGAATGTTTCTGGTATCTGTCTGTCTGTTTCTAATACATGTCTGTCTGTTTATGTAGCATGTATCTGTCTGTTTGTTTCAATTTCCAGTGTCTGTCTGTTTCCTATACTATGTCTGTCTGTTTCTATATCTAACATTTCTGTAGCTGTATCTGTCTGTCTGTTTCTGTATCTGTCAGTTTATATATCTGTCTAAGGTCTGTTTCCCATATCTAAATCTTCTGTTTCTGTAGCTGTAGCTCTTAGTCTGTCTGTTTCTGTATGATGTCTGTCTGTTTATTTAGCTGTAATTTTCTGTCTGTTTTCTATTGGATTGGAGCTGTGTTTATGGTAGCTCTGTCTGTCCTGTTCTATATGTGTCTGTCTCTTTATGTAGCTGTATTTGTCTGTAAGTTTCTGTACTCTGTCTGTATGTTTTATGTGTAAAGTCTGTGTGTTTATGTATCAATGGATCTGCCTGTCTGTTTTGTTTATTTGCTGTATCTGTCAATATTATTTATGCTTCTGGATCTGTATCTGGATCTGTCCTGTTGTTTCTGAGGCAAAACTGTCTGGATGTTTATGTATAAGAACATGGATCACGCCTGTTGTTTCTGACAGCTGTATCTGTCTGCATGTTTATGTATCTGCCTGTACGTTTCTGTATATGTCTACAAGTTTTTATGTGTATGGATCTGCCTGTCTGTTTCTGTAGCTGTATCTGTCTGTATGTTTATGTCTACATGTTTATGTATCTGGATCTGGCATCTGCCTGTCCTGTTTCTATGTAGTTGTATCTGTCTGTATGTTTATATAATTCTGTATGTATGTTATGTATCTATATGTATGTTTTAGTGTAGCTGTAGCTGTCTGTATGTTTATGTATCTGTCTGTTCTCTGTAGCTATATCTGTCATATGTACTGTTTCTGTCTGTATGTTTACAGAATCCTACTGCTAAAATGAAAACTGACATGTGGATACCCAAATGTTTCAACAAGCACACAAAAAAGAAGCGAACGATGATTAGATATTAACTCTCTCTAGTCCCACAAACGAGAGTACCCGTTGGAAGAGTTGGTTAGCGCGCTTTAGCTCCTCGCAACCAAGTTTAGTATAGTGGTCTGTAACACTTCAGTCCCCTACAGCAGTATCTGATATGGAACCTAAGTTTAATATCATTCTCCCAATGACGCGCTGACACGCGCAATCTGGTGATAGTCAGATTTCCTCAAGTGTAACGCTAAATGTAAAAAATGTATTTTATTGTGCTTAAGACTTACACAACCTGCTAAGCACAATCAACTACAGCTTAAAGATGTGAAACGGTGAATCTGTCTGTCAGGCTAATTACACCCTCATTGAAATCTTGAGAACATCACGCACTTCCAGGGATCCCCCTTGTGTGGACACGTGTTTTGAGAATCCAGTATTGCAACACTAGGCTTGGAGGAGTCACGGGGGGGGGGGGGGGGGGGCGGGAGGGGGTTGAACAGCCCCTAGAATGTAACTCTGCTTTTAGTGCTGGTTGCCTGCATGCTAACAAGGATCTCAGACTCAACGAGGGCAAGATAACTGGGAAGTAGCTCTGCGTGGGAACGTGACAATTTCATGAGAGAGCCCAGAACCAGAGCACAGTATTTTAGCTCTGCCTATTTTGAGAGCCCCTTGGATGGCGGGGAATGCACAGTATGCCACGTCCTGCTTCCTCATAGTTCTTGGGACCAGATTGTGATGATCATTTAATTGCAAGCCAGGCTGCAGAAATGGAGCTCATGACTTTAGCTCAAACACTACGTTTCGGGAATGGCCCAGAAAAGTCACATGACAAGATAAAGAGCTGCCGTGTAGATAAAGTAAGGGAAATTTATCCAAATTGGTATTGGACTGCACCAAGATTAGACAGCCCGCAGCAGCTTAGTTAAACAACGAGATTGCATAACTTCCGACTGTTGCTCAGCCAGCATACAACAATTTTATATATGTTATTCAATATTTTGACCCGTCCCATAAATATACACTTTTACCGCTTGCTTATAGCGTCACACGGGAAAGAAAAGTGGCAACTACAAAGACAAGGCGCGTACTGCACGCACAAGAAATAAAAAACATGAAATCTACTTACATTGTGAGTACTCAAAAGTGAACTGTGCTTGACTTGTGAGCACGTGCAGCCCAAATACAGTCAGGTAAAACAATACCAGCATGGCAGTGAAGGTAAAATTTACCTCGTAAAAATAATCTCTGTTAGATTATAAAAATACTTGATAAATACGTCTGATATGATTACGTTATCATCATCATCATCATCATCATCAGCATCAGCAGCATTATAATCACCATAATTATTTTCCTTTCGTATGTTATGGAACATGAAGCCACGTCTGCATTTAGCCCCTTTCTAGGATGGGTGCCCCAAATTATTCTTTTGCAGCGGTGATTTCTGTAGGCTTGTATTTTATATGATAAGATTACCAGCCCCATGCACAATCTCATATTAGACGCATCTTACGACATGTCTGAAATAGCAACGGTCCTATTAATTTTTTGTCTCCTCAGAAATACCCGGCAGATAAACTGGCATGATTATACTATATTTACTACAATTTCTGCTATGATTATATCTTGGTGTGAGGAGTCATAATTCAGTTATTACATTTCCTTGTGATCATCTTTGCTCCTTGCCCTATGCAATTCTTTTTCCCCGTTCGACCGCTTATGATCTTTTGCTTACGCCTGCACCTAGTGATATTATTTTCACCTTGCTGGGTTGACACCCAGGTACTTTACCAACATGCCCCCTGTCTGACTTGCTTATCTTTCTTTGTGACCGTTGGCGCTTAGCAAGAAGAGGAACAAAACCACCTTGAGTTGGTTGATGTTGGTGGCCAGACTTAATGTGTGAGCCAGACGGATTAAGCTGTCTATCAACCCACTGGATTGCATAGCTTCTTCCGCTCTTCTGGTTATGAATCTAATAGTGGTAAATTATTGTCATTTGAGAGATAACGTGAAGCAGCGTACACAAACACAGCCCATCAATACGTCTATTGTGATTTAACAATCTAGGCGACAGACATAACACGTAACGATTTACGGCACATGACGTGTTGTAATAAACAACTGTGGGATTTTATAACAACCTTGGAAGAGATTTGTCAGATGTAAATTAGGGCAGGTCGCGTAAAAATAGTGACTTCGGTAAATGTTACACTTAAGGGGAAATACCTTATATGGTCATGTATTAATGTTGAGAATGAGTGGGATGTAGGTAACGTTTACTGGAAAATAAGACACCTTATCTTATGTGTTGGTTTAAGATTAGTAATTAAACTGAACTAAAATTATGATTGGGTCTTCCCTAACAGAAACTTACATGGTGATATATGTGCGTGGGCAAAATATTTGGACTTAAAACCTAGCACGGCTTAACATTTCCCCACTGCATTTCCTTACCTTCATTAGGAGATCACAGACAGCCACGATAAGGAGCAGTACTAATTATTCCATTAGAGGACAAGCGAAAGAAGTATGAGTACCTTTTGAAATTAAAAAAGAGTAAACTTCAGTTTCATACCTTTTCCTCTCTCAGTTTTTGGTATCAGTTGCTATAAGTCGACCCTAGACACTTACAACAGAAGGGTATCGAGGACACCTTGACGCAGATTTCAAATATCTCTATATTGGAAGCTAAGTACCTAGTACTAGCTCAGCTTACGGACCTTTCATTATTTGTATCCACCTTCATCTTATGATCTTCCTATGAAGATAAATTTTACTGTTTTGTTTTGACAAAATCAATTTTCATTCTTTTAACCCTGTTAATAAAATAATCCACAATAAATATTTTTTTTAATGAATGATGTAAATATAAATCTAGTGTTGGGTTCATCCTTTTGAGTGAATTTGTTGCCTTAACCCGTATTACTCATTAACAAAAATACATGTATATACAGACTATACAAATTAATATTTTGCTGAATCACCTTCAGCTGAGGGCTCATAAAATACGAGTCAAAACATATTTTCTCATCTATTTATAACTCTGCCCAGAGTAACCTTCGATACCTTTTAAAACCCTCATCCTTTTACTCGAAGTTTGGTCGTTAGTGGACCACTACTGCAGAGCAGGGAGACAACCAGCGACACTTGGTGATGTTATGATGGTGATTAGTTTTCAAAATCAGCTTCCCATTTGGTCTTAACATCTCCTATATTTTCAACATCACATTTTTCATAAATACTCCGTGTAGTTCCCAGATGTCGTCGAGGAGATAAAGAAAGAAGATGCCTACTGCTTTCTCGTGCATGTCGTAAGACGCGACTAATATGAAGTTGTGCAAATAGCACTCAACTGCATCAATCAATCAATACCCTTTAGCTCCCCAAGGAGCATAGGCCTTCAACAAACACATCTCAAGTCTTCCTGTCCTGTGCCATCCGCTCAAGTTCTTTCCATGTTTTCCTCATCATTTTCACCTCTGTTTCCAAGTCTCTTCTCCATGTGTTTTTTTGTTCGACCTCTGCCGCTCTTTCCCTATGGATTTCAGAACAACGACAGCCTTGTAATGCGAGCAACAGCTTTCCTCAAAGTGTGTCCTACCCATCACCAGCGCCTTCTTCTCACCTCTTGTTCCACTGGCACTTGTCTGGTTCTTGTCATCAATTCCACATTTGTGACTTTGTCATACCATTTCAGTCCTTCTATTCTACGCAAGCACCCGTTTATAAAAGTCTGTAGCTTTTTGGTTGTTGTTTTTGTTGTTCTCCATGTCTCAGAGCATACAATTTGAGTTGAAGATTCTTATTTTCGTGCTTCGAACCTTGAATTTCTCTTGTTCTCCATATGTTTCCCAATGCAACGAAAGCTCCTCTTGCTTTTTTTTATTCTTATTTTGATACCACTGTCTGTCCCTCCAACTTTGTCTATATTACTTCTACGATATGTGTACGATTCTACATCTTTTAGTGGTGTTTCTTCAATGTTCAACCGTGTTATCATTTCATTGCATTTATTCTCATAATCTTTGTCTTTTCCCTGTGTATTTTCAGGCCAAACTTGTTGTGAGCTCTCAAAGAGAATTTTCATTTTCTCTTGCATCTGATTATGGTTGTGGGACAGAAGAGCCAAGTCATCTGCAAAATCCAGATCTTCAACCTGTTTAGTCAGATTCCACTGGACTCCATTTCTGTTGTGTGATGTCGATGTTTTCATGACCCAATCTATTGCTAGTAATAAAAGAAATGGAGACGAGAGGCACCCTTGTCTCACTCCCGTTCTAATCCTAAACGGTTCCGTAAATTGTCCTTCATGAAGAACTCTGCATGTCATGTCTTCATAGGTCTTCTTTATTAAGTTAATGATCTTCATGGGAACTCTATAATTCCTCATCAATTTCCAAAGTGATTCTCTGTCTACACTGTCAAATTCGTTTTCATAGTCCACTAATCCGGTGTATAGCTGTGAATTTCATTCCAGACTTTGTTCAACTATTAATCTCAATGTTGCTTTCTGGTTTCTACAGGATCTGTTTTATCTAAAACCTACTTGTTCATTGCTCAGTTGCTTGTCTATGGACTCTTTTAATCTCTCAAGGATGATTTTGTTTAATACTTTTCCTGGCACTGATAGTTACATTATTCCTCTATAATTTGTGCACTCGTGTAAATCTCCCTTCTTAGGCAACTTGACCAGATAACCTTCCTTCCATTCTGCTGGTATTTCTCTCTTCCAGACTTTGGCAAGTAGTTTGTATAATATCTCTGTAGAGGTATCAATATCTGTTTTAGTGGCCGCTGCTGGAATGCAGTCTGGACCAGCTGCTTTTCCATCTTTCAGAAGCTTTATGGCTTTCTTTATCTACTTGATCGTTCGCAGTTGATTTGTAGCTCCTCTTTTGCTAGCTGGATGTCTGGTGGATTAGTTGGAGCTGGTCTATTGAGGAGTTCCTCAAAATGTTCTGTCCATCTCTTCATTTGTTCTTGTATATTACTATGCAATTTTCCATTCTTATCTTTTATGAGGCCATTTGCCTGCTTATATTTCCCTGCTAGCTTCTTTGTGTTGTTGTACAGGTCCCTCATATTTCCTTTGGCTGCAGCTTCCTCTGCTTCCCTTGCCAAATCATCAATATATTTCATCTTATCTCTTTTGATGCTTCTTCTTACTTATTTTTTGCTTCTGTGTACACCTCTTCAGCCTTGGTTGGGAACTTCTGGTTTTGCTTCTGTTTACATCTGCTTTCTTGTGTTTTCTTTCTTCTAGATATCCCACATTATACTGTAGTCTATGCTGTTGTAAATTTCTTGAGTTTTAATTTTGTTTTAGCCAACAGAAGATGGTGGTCTGATACAACATCTGCTCCTCTACATACTTTCACATCATGCAGTGATAACCTAAACTTCTTACTTATGCATATGTGATCAATCTGATTCTCAGTTCTGTGGTCTGGTGATATCCATGTTGCTTTATGTATTCTTTTATGTTCTGGTGATATCCATGTTGCTTTATGTATTCTTTTATGTTCTGGTGATATCCATGTTGCTTTATGTATACATAAAAGAGTACATAAGGTAACTGCATCACGCGAAAACAAATTTCTACCGAAACTACCGCTGTAAGAGCACATGAGGGGGTGCGACACTGCTGTGATGGCCACATGCTTCGTGCAGAAGGAAAATGGAAAACGATGATTATGATGATATTTTAATAATATTTATCTTCATAATATCAATTTCAGTCTTAAAATTACATGCCGTATTCTTCTTCTTTGATCCTTAACCGCCAACTGTCAAAGCAGTCAGTGGCCACCATGCCTGGTGGCGTCTTGTAGGTATCACACAATTAGACGTGCTCTTTTACGCATTTGTCCTCTCTGTGTGCCATTTTTAAATTATTTCTCATTTTCGAAGCACAAGAAATCCATGCCCGAGTCATTGTTTATACTTTCTTACTGTAATTCACGTCATATTTGTTTGCCTGCCTCTCCTCGCGGAGAGTTGATACAGGTAAGACCAGATTGGCCGTCAGTCAATTTTGTGTGGTGACCCCGGTGTTTGTGTTTGCACAAGGAGTGCCGGTCAACTATCCATCAGATAACATATTAAAGACACATCGGAAGACGACAGAAATGTTGTAAGAGATTGCTTTGAGAAATTACGAAGTTGTAGTGGTAAATGTGGCCAATAATCAACGGAAACCACATTATCTTATATGGAAAGGGATTTTTTAAATTCACACATAATTTTCTATGAAGAAATTGGTGAGGAGAACCCCATCATAATACGCGTTTGAATACTATCGGCTTGGCAAATTTAGATGTCATATACAACCTTTCTGATTGGAGCCGTGTCAAATAGTAACAACAATGTGCGTCGGCCGAAAGCTGCAATTTAACCTGAAATTATGAAATATTTATTAGATTTACCTTTTCAACCAGTGCAAATGTAAATGTAAACATGTTTAAATTAAATGCAATGGAAGTTTTCCGCTCACTGAGATTAATATTAATGCTCAGAGAAAGTAAAGTTCTGAGGCAGATGGGATGGTGGAATGAACAAAGGGGAGAGGGGAGACGCATGATTTCTTATCAAGAAACACAATACTCAGGAGGGTATCTGTTCTCTCTTATTTCATGATAGTAGTCGATGGTACCAATTTAGGGTACTATCTGTGGAGCAAGTGTGCGGTATAAGTGGCCTGCAGTCAACGCTTGACACCATCATCAGACGGGTCTTGAAGATGCTGGACCAGCTTTGTGATTACTCCTTGAAACTACTTAGAAAGTGTCGAACCACTATACTCGACCAGTCCATAACCTGCAAGGAACCAAACATCGGCTGGAGCAAAACCAACCGACCTCTTACTGGCTACTAAGTACACACTTCAAAGCTGCCACATGAACTTTCACAAGACTTAAAATTCCCTTAATAATCATAACATAACCTGTGATGATTTTTAAAGGAACTATAGTTTTGTTACACTGTTAAATATAATTGATTATTAAATTTGTTATCTGTTTATATACAAATTTATAGTTGATTTAATCATTTTCAGTGTACAGCACCCGTATGTCTCAGTCATTTTAATTAACTCTTAAACAGAGCTATTAAATTAATATTTCACTGAATTAAATTAGTTGGGGGCTTGAACGATCTAAAATGCATAATAATTCTTCACAAAAGGTCTCGGGCAGATACAAAGTTAACAATTTCTCAGTCCAATTCAGCATTGTTCTTGATTTCTGAATTATCTAATGCACACTCCCTCGAGATAGAAGCATCATCCTTGTATCTACTACTCTGCCAGGAGTAATCTTGAGCGAAGGTAGATACCTTTGAATACCCTCATTAGATACTCTAGGTTTTGGCCATTATCGGACCATCACTGCAGAGCAAGATGAGTAAATCCTGTGAATAGGGCAGTAATAAAATGCTTCCATTTTGCGGCCATCCTTCGTGCAGTGCCCTAGCTGTGTTTCATTCTTTGTATCTCGGCCTCCACAGTTTTCGACCAAGTGGCTTCACCGACCTCCTAGAATTCCTTCACGAATGCCTTAGAATTCCTTCACTGACCTCATAGAATTCCTTCACGGAACCCCTAGAATTCCTTCCTAGTCCCCCTAGAATTCCTTCGCTGACTCTGTCGCGTGGTGGCAATAGGGGTAACTACCACAGTAGTGGCATTATGAAGAAGGTCTCCAGAAAATGGCTCATTAAGAAAAATAGAGACCTATCGGAGATAAGGACAAGAAGGAGAGAATATTAATGCTTTCCACTGGACAGTGTTTTCTTGTGGATTATGGACAGAGTTCTGTTTCCCCACGACCTTAGCTTCTGCCCTTATATCCCGTTACAGAAAAAGCCCCCAACCTCACCTGAGTGTAGAGATTTACCTATACGTAAATATTTAACACCGACAGCACGAGTGATACATTAACAAACTAGATAATGATCAAACGATTAGTTGGTTTACCAATTAAATATCTACACAGATAGGGTTAATAGTGATTAGAACGTGATGATGGTACAGGAAGATTCACAGAAAACACACAGATGAGATATTTGTATTGTTGTTAATTAAATAGACGAATGAACTTGTGTAAAGCGAAATGATGATGATGTGATATGATACGTGCTACCAAAGTGGTGATTAGTCTACACAGTCCATGTGTCTCTAAATGCTTCTCCCTGGTAGGATGATTCACATTTATGCATAGAATGTCCCAGTTGTTCTAAGTTATTTCGAGTGGGGTATCTCTACGTCGAGAACGTTCTGATGAAAACTTCTGTTGTACTGAGAACGTTGATAATATACCGTTCTTCACTGTTTGACAATATCTCTGTAGCGTTAACCAACAGTTAACAGTTGTCGTATGAAAATGTCTGTTGTCTAATTTCCGAAGGTTACTGGCCAGACAGGATATCTTCACGAACTATTCTTAAAATGTAGACTCATTACCTCGAGTATGTAATCGTGATTCATAAAGTATACTTTGGAGTCTGCTTCATCGAGTGCGCTTAAGAGTGTGTTGCACGTGATACATATATGAGATTCAACTGTTGAGCTCTTTAGCGTGACTTCTGATGGTAAGCTTCCGACGGAGCTGAACTTGATATTTGCACAAGAAATTAACTGTGAGTATTAGATTGACTCTTGTAGTAAGCTTTCGAGTGACTTGAACTTGATTTAAATATGTATTGAACTTGTGAGCCCGCCGTATAAGGTGACGAAAATGCTGCATCCCCCGTCTTAATCGTGGGCGAGAAATATTCCTTTTTAATTGATATTTGAAATATTGGCAAATTCTGCTATCCAAATTTCCGCTCTTTAAAGCTTCTCTCTGGTTAGACGTTCAACATACACTGTCAACTCAGACTTCTATTGGACTGAAGACACAAAAGTTTTCGTAAGTTTTCACACTTAATATCACTGGGTGACTTTCTTTTATAATACTCCTCACCATTGATCTCTTTGAGTTCAATTCTAATGATGTTAAATATATTGCGCATGAGAGTTCATGGAAGAAATGTGATGATGATTTAACAAGCTAGATGAAGGTGAACTATGCGCTTTTAATTACTGCCTATCAGCCTATCATCTTAGAGGAAAATCTTCTGATGTTATTTATTAAGGTACTAGAAGAATTTAATTGAAAAACTGTCTTCTGCCCATGTAGCTATGATCCTAGTGGCGAAAGGGATCTAGCTAAAACTAAGAAAAATTATTAATAGTTTTCAAAAGATACAGTAACCTGTTTCCTTTCACAAAATCCTTTAAGAACACAATACACCACATATATGAATTATTTTATCCACACTGAATAATGAATACGGATAAGCTTTAGGGATTTACTCTCTACACCACACTGTACTGAAACTGTACTGAAACCTAGAGACCTGCGTGATACATTATATTCTTACATGCCAATTTGTTCCCTAATCTTGCATGTGACGTGAAACTCCGCCTCTCCCCAATAGCAAAGAAGCCATATGGTTGCTTCCCCTGTCAGCACGTGTCACGGGCTGAAGTGGGTTGGGCTATTCGCCACCAACTTTCAATGCCGTGCGGTATGACAAACAAATCCAAAGACAATCACCCGCATTTCAACTGTTACAAATCTTGCCGACTAACGAGTCCCTTAGACGTGTTGGGCTATTGTTTGTTTAAACAGCCTGGAAATACTTTTTTCACCTGGCCCAGCTGGGCGTCTCACAAATTAATTAGTAGTTGTGTATGGTAGCAGCTCCAGCGTTTTTGTTACAATGCGGGGACCCGTCGTCTTCATCTGGAAACAAAGGTTGTTCCGCATCAAGTACTTTTGATATCACACTCTCGGCGTCCATCGTTTGCGTGGCCATTTTCATAAGCGATGAGCGTCGATTGTTTGCGTGGCTATTGTCTCGTACGCGATGACCGTCGATTCTATGCACAGCGGCTAGCACTGAATGGAGTACCAGGTGGTGTCAGCCACGCGTCTAAACAATAGTCCAAGGTGGTATGTCTGACGATTATTTACACAGGCCCTTTCCTTAAAAAGAAATCGTTCAAGACCAAGCTAGGGTGTCACAAGATTTTTGTGAAACCAGATGTGTTTAACAAGGTGGGAAACTGAATGAGAAGAATTTATTTACCACCGATGAAAGAAAAAAATGTGGTTCTTTAGATGCCAGTCTCAAGTAATAAAGATGAAACAGCAAATGTGGCATGACAAAGGGCACAAGGTGGGAGAAAATAAAATAAGAAAGATATAGGAAAAGATAGAGCGATAAGGCTTTGGCGCTCGTTTATCACAATAGCCCCCTCCTAAAGTGTGATGTCAATCAGACTCGTGAGAGCTTAGCCTTCTCACTCGAGATTTTTTAATCCTTTTCCTCATCTTCGTTTTTCTCTCCTGTTTCCACCATTTCCTCTACTTGTCTGTGCTCTCCTTCGTCCCTTATAGAATGCCGTCTTAAAAAATCCGCTCCCACGTTATCGTTACCTTGGATATAGTCCACTTGGAACGTATAGAGTTGTAAGACAAACGACCATCTCATCAGTCTAGCGTTCAAATTCTTTGAATTGGCGAGGAAGGTCAGTGGTTGGTGATCGCTCTGGATCGTAAATTTCCTTCCGTAAACGTATGCTTGACATTTTTGAATTCCCCAGACGAGGGACAAACATTCCTTTTCGATTGTAGAATAGTTTTGTTCTGCTCGATTTAACTTCCGACCCGCGTTTGCGACCGGGAATAGATTCGAGAGGCTTCCTTCGTCCAGCTGTAGTAATGTAGTCCCGATCTCAATGTTACTGGCATCCGTGCGCAAGATGAATTTCCGAGTTAAATCCGGGTGCCGTAAGATGGGTTTCGCAGTGAGCTTCTCTTTTAAGAGCGCAAATGCATGTTCACATTCTGCTGACCAGGTCACTTTATCAGGGTTACCTTTCTTGGTTAGCGATGTTAGCGGCGCACAGATGCTATTGAAATCTTTTATATATCTCTGACAGAATCCACAGAGAGATACAAACGACCGGATATCCCTTTTTGTGGACGGTCTCGGTGCGTTCCTCAGCTTATCAACGTTTTGAGTCTCCGGGAACATGGTTCCACGGGTGATAGTATGTCCTAAGAACTCTAGCTGTTCACAACCAATTTGACCTTTGGTTGGGCGTGCGGTTAGTCCCGCTTCTCTGAGTCTGTTAAACAGCAAGGATAGTGCGGATAAATGTTCTTCAAACGATTCAGTAGCTACTAGGATATCGTCCATAAAGTTACTGATGGCTGGATTATTCAGAGGATCCAATAACTTCCGCATCATACTTGTAAAGAAGCTAGGTGCATTGTTTAGCCCAAATGGCATCACATTAAACTCGAAGTGTCCATCTAGGGTGATGAAGGCTAACAAGTGCAGAACATCAGTTTTTACTGGTATTTGATAGTACCCTTTGCTGAGGTCTATCTTTGATTGCTCTTACCTGCTCAGCTTGGTAAATAGCTGGTTCTGGTCCGGCAACGGTTCCGGCTTGAAATGAGTTACTGCATTCAGCTGTCGGTAATCGATGCACAGGCGGTGTTCTTCACTGGGTTTGTGCAACAGCACCACACCCGCACTGTAAGGGGACTTCGACTTCGAAATTATGCCTTCATTAAGTAAATAATCAATTTCTTGCTTTAATGCCCTGGCCTTGGCATACGGAATAGGGTAGGTTCTCATTCGGACTGGTGTGGGATCCATGACCTCCATATCAAACTCCGTCAGGTTTGTCCGGCCGGGTTTGTCGGTGAGGAGTCGGCGTGGTTTTCCATCAATCCCCTCACTTTTTCCTGCTGGGCTTCCGTTAGGGTAGAGCTTATCTTCACATCTAAATACGATTCACCCTGTATCACCGGGTACTCTACGGATGACAAAGACTATTCTTCCATTTGCGTAGCAATGGCCATAGTCGTGAGATGCGCTGACTCCGCAAGGGCTCGCTCGTAAAATTCTTAAGCAGATGTAAATGATAAATTTTCTACCTTCCGTTCACGGCGATTTTATAGTTGGTGCGAGCAGCGGCAGACCTGAAGCATTTTGCACCCGGGGCGGAGCTTTCCTTTGGCCCCCCCCCCCCCCCCCCGGCTTTTCCCAGAAAGAAAATTGTGAAATTAAAATACACAAGAGAAAAATACATTATGCTTACAAATATATGTTTAACAGTTTGTTTAAACAAATTGTAATTTTAAAAAATGAATTACTTTAAAAATTTAGTGAACACGAAAACTACACTCCATTTACAAAAAATTACACACACACACACACAGAGGAAATAAAGCATCACTTTCAGCTTCTTCTTTAAACGTTCTTCTTCTCTTCTTCTTCTTTGATCCTTAGCCGCCGACCGTCAAAGCAGTCAGTGGCCATCACGCCTAGTGGCGTCTTGTAGGGCAACAACAAACTGATTCCACTTTGCTCGGTCGGTGGCCATCCTTGTACAGTGCCCCAACTCTGGTTCATTCTTTGCATCTCAGCCTCCACAGTCCTCCGCCAGGTTGTTTTTGGCCGGCCTCTTTTTCGTTTTCCTTCAGGGGTCCAAAGCATAGCTGTTCTTGTGATGGCATCGGGGTCTCTTCTGAGGACATGACCAACCCAGTTCCAGCGTCTGCCAGCTATGATAGTGTGCATGTCCTCTTGCTTGCTACGAGTAAGCAGATCTTGGTTAGTGATGGTATTCGGCCAAAAGATTCGGTGAATTTTTCTTAGGCATGTTGTGTGAAAAGAGGACAATTTCGACATTTCCTTCTCTGTAACTCTCCAGCATTCCGCACCATAGAGAAGCACAGAAAGCACACAGCTCTGATATAATCTTAATTTTGTGCTTGTGCTGTATTGGGAGGACTTCCAGATGTTGTTTTGGCTAAAGAAGGCTGTTCTTGCCTTATTCATTCTGATGTTGATGTCTTTGCCTGCCCCGCCGTCTGGCGTTACTATGCTTCCTAGGTATGTGAAGGTATCTGTCTGTACCAATTCCTTATTCCTTACCGATATGGGCTCAGGGTTGCTCACATTGAGCGTCATGACCTCAGACTTTAAACGTTAAAGGACAGGATTCACAAACTTTGCATTTGAGCCTTCATGTCTGCAGACTGATTTATGACCTCATCAAAATTCATTTTCTTTGCAAATTGTTACTCAGTAGAAAATAAAGCCAGATTTGTCAAACGCGTTTGACTCATTGTTGGGCGAACATTTTATTTAATCAGTTTCAATTTTTTCAATGGTGAGGCCCTAAGCCAGGGGTCGGCAACTAGTAGATCCAGATCTACCGGTAGATCTTTGGCGATTATTTGGTAAGATCTTTTCAGCGACTGCGGGGAAAGTAAAAGACTGTTTAAAATAGGCACACTACAGACAAGACCTCTCCAGCCGAATATTAAATTTCGCGGCGTCTCCTGGAATCAAAAAGTACAATTTTTATTTGCATTCCCAATGAAAAAACACGATTCCAAAATACAGTAATATTTGTGAACTTCTTTAGGGATAGGTAACGCGGGTAAATTTCATTGTAACTTCCTCATTTCTGTCCCCCCACCCCACCCCTTTTAAAATGACATCCACACCCACGCACACCAAACACTCACACACACGCCATATATATATAATATATATATATACTATATATATATATATAAATAATATATAATTAATATATAAATATAATATATATATAATGCTATCTGGTATATATATATAGATCTTCAGATGGGCGCAATGTTACCAAAAGTAGATCTTTAGAAGGCCTCAGTGTTACTAAATAAAGAATCCCCCCAAAAAGCGTATGGGATGGGGTCCGCCCCATTCCCATGTGCCCTAAGCTATAGAAAGCTTTTTAGAGACCCTATTTGGGTAACAGATAATGAGCCGTTGTAACAACTGAACTTAGCAAAAGAGTTCCCAACAGACTGTGAGGCCCTAAGCTGTAGCTTATTTAAGCTCAGTGACTAAATCGGGCCGCTGGACCGCCCGGAATGTTTGTTTCAATACCATTGCCCTGCTGCGATATTACAATACAAATAATTATTCTTACGAATAAAAATAGTTTTTAACCGCGCCACCACAGGTGAAATAATTTAAGGAAGTTGGCCCATGGGGCGAACTGAAAACTGCCTGAAAAAACAACTGTTAGAGAGAAAAAAACCAACCTTTGATCAGTGAGTTTCCAAGGACACAACACAATAATTACTTGGAAATGTAATGCAATGTAGGCTACTTATTCGCATGCGACTAGAGATCCCTGGAGAAACAATCTAAACAGTTTGCTCTTTACTTTTACGTGTGTCAACGAAGACGCTGCATGGTGTAGATTTGACAATGGGTCCAAGTTGTTCCGGGATCCTGTAATAATCTCCAGTCATTGAGGACACCCGTGTCAACTTTCTTAATAGCATAAGGACGGTATCACTTTTCGTAGTTTAACCACCAGGCGTACACCGCTATTCGACCTTTTGTAAAGTCGCTACGTCGCTCTATTCATTTTCAGCTGATCGGAGGGTAATACATTTGATAGCCAAGTGTGGTCACCTGTTTTTGGTGTGTGTGGATGTGGGGGGGGGGGGGGGACGATCAGTTGAATTTGTACACTAAAAGGTGCTAAATGTATACCTGTGTCAAGCGTTCCTGTTACTCACTGAAATGAAATAATTGTGTACACAATCACTAAGTACCAAGGAGATTTTCATTGATGTTGCTATCACACACATGGTCCATAACCAAATCACAAAAGAGGAAAATCCCATCCTGTGAGGTGATATGCTTAAGAAAAGCCATTAATGTTCCTAGAAGAGACAGAATAGAAATGATAGCACTTATGTATCTGATCGAGTTACAACAAACTAGCCTTTGTACTGTCGACACTGAGTCCTGCTAAGGATATAGGAAACATGACTTTTTCAAATGTTGTCAGTCGAAAGAATGCGAAAAAAACCGAAGAAAAAGGTGATTTATCTTATTCAGACAAGAGACAAAGAAAATAGCCAACATTGCAGCCACACGGCCTTCGTCGGGGAAAGGAAAGAAAGTAATTTTGTCGACATTGGGGAAATGATTTCATTAATATTTTATTTAGTTTCAACATTTATATTCGCATTTTCACTCTCTCGATGGCACCCACTTCCTGCCTAGCACCCAGGGCGGACCGCCCCCACACCCCTTAGTACGCCTCTGGGTACGAGAAACCTTTCTTACAACTTTGTAGGGGCCCCTCCATCTGATCTGCAACTTATTACTGCTACTAGGCAGAAGAAGTAACACCTTCTCTCCTACTGCTAGTTCTCGATCCTTTGTATTTCGATTGTAATATGTGGCATTGTATTCCTCGCCTAGACCTCCCGCACTTTTTCGCTGTGTCCTAATTTACGGCCATCATCAGACGTTGTTTCAATATCTGTGATTAAATGGAAGACCCATGTGACAGTGGACCGTCTGCCTTGGCAACTGTCCCTGTTCTTAATAAGGCGTACCTAACTGGGCCTTTGATAGGTCCTCACTCAAAGAGTAAACGGTGGCCGATATGGACTCCCGTTTACGCATGCGGTAACTACTCACCTAGTGAGCAAATAATGCAGCGGGAAGATTACTGATCCCACGTTTCAGGCTTCTCCTGCTCCAACATTCGAAGAATAGAGGTGAAGCGTCTCCCGTTAAAAACCGCTATACTTGCCCGTTACTCTGAGAGTGATAGGGCGAAGTATGAATATGTCTAGTCTTGAATATTCTAAGCACCTCCTCTGTCAACTTACCTCGAAATTGTGACCCGTAGTCTGTGAGAATTTGGTGCGGGAAGCCTAATCTCGTAAAAATATTAAGTATAGCATCAGCTACATGCACTGAGTCGCATGCGGGCATGGCTATGGATTAGCCCTACATGGAACATGTGTCCAATAAGGTAAGGATATTTGTGTTCCTCTTCTTAGTTTTCAACAGAGGTCCAGTTAGATCCAAGGCCACTCTTTCAAATGAGGTGCCCAAGATTGGCATCTCCGCAATAGTCGCGGGTTCCGGCCTGTGTTTTGGTGCAACTTTCTGGCACTGAGGACAAGACTTGACCAACCGTTCGATGTCGCCGGTAATCCCTGGCCAATAATAATGACAGGCGATCCGCTGAGTCGTGGCGCTCATTCCCATGTGTCCACCAATTGGGATAGAGTGGCCCATCTCAAGCACATGGTTATTATAAGTCGTATGAAATACTAATTGGTTGTGTTTCTGTCCTTCGTTTCCAACTCTGCGATACATCAGTTCATTCTTCATAAAGAAGCCTCCCCTGGTAGGTGGGTTGTGTGCCCTGAGTAATTTTTTGAAACAGGGCGCCATTGAGGAGTCTTCCGTTTGGGCCCTCTTCATATCCTCTGGGAGGATATTGGTAAGACGTTCCTGCTCTGTGTTCATTTTTTACTGTCCTCTAGTCTGTATGGCCGCCAGGATTAAAGGTTGAGTAGGCTCTCCAAGGAACACATATCTACACCCAAAGATTAGCGAGTAGGTTGGTTCTTCCATTATGGCTGCACGAATCTGATACGTGCAATCGGCAGTGTCATGGGTGCAACATCCTTCGACGGACTTTAGATGTCGACACTCTCTTCTGTCATCTGGTCAGGGGTGACAAGTGATGCCCTGACTACTACATCGAAAGCGAGTCTTGTGTCATAAAGGCACTCAAGAGATAGTCCCTTTACGAAGACTGCTTCAATGACTCCTTGAGATTCCATGAGAGCAATTTGGAATCATTCTGCCAGGGTAAGGATAGTTTCTAACCTGTCAACGCCGTTTTCAGTGAGAAACCTCCGCATTTCCACCGACATAGACTCCTTTAGTTGCTCTATCACAATCAGCTCTTTCAGCCCGTCATAATCCTCGGTGAATTTTCCCAGTGTACACCATTTCACTAGATAGTTTTCAAAACCGGTTGCGAACAGTGCCTCTTTCTTAGCCCCTCTAATTTTTTTCCGGTAGGCCTCGGAATTAAGTTCATATCTCACCAGAAGAGCTTTTTTCAATTCCTGATAGGCATCTTGCACTCCGGTGGGCAGTTTATTAAAAACTTTGTAGGCTGCTCCTCTTAGGCCCTGGGAAAGTTTCAAGTTCTTCAAGTCCAAACCCTGTTGCAAAGTGTTCAAAGCCGTCTTAAAAAGCGTCCATGGTATCGTTCCTTTCCGAGAAAGGTTCAAGCGAAAAATTCATGGCATTAAGGGGCACCGGTTGCAGAGCAAGCACCCCGTCTGAGCGAGGTAAGAACCCTCCACCAGAGTTGGCAACCGCTGCATTTTTTGCCAGCTCTATCTGATTGGTCTGTCCCTGGATTTCATTTGCTTAAGTGCATGCTCCCGCTAACCTGCGAGTTTCTGCTCCGCTGCGGCTTTCCGCTCCTCTAATTCTGCTGCGGCTTTCTTTTTCCGCTCCGCTGCTTCCATTGCAAGTTTCTGGACCTCCATCTCTCTTGCATGGAGTTTATCAATCTCCTCGCTAACAAATTTCATCAGCTCTTTCCCACTTAACCCGTATTCACGCTCTGCCTCCATTAAACTAGCTCTAACTTTTGCGGCGTCTGCCATGATATGCAGTAGGGGTTCGCGAAGGGAAAAATTTGGCTGTGACCTCTGAACAAAATTGTTTTTCTTACCCAAGTGTTTATCGCTTTAAAACCAGCTAGGTTTAAAATAGCAAACAAGCTCAAATAGTTCTTACAAAATATCATTCACTCAGCGTATTATGAAAAATGAGATACCAAATTATCTCGCAGTTTCTATGAAAAAATTGCCCAGTACTTATGATATAAAATGTATCCAGCAGTTACGGAAAAACCAAAAAAAAAAAATTTCCTACAGTATTCTGTTCTCAAAAGTGTTTACTCTATACGTTTGATACTTAATTTAAAAACTAGTATTACTCGTGCTTTAGAGATATAAATTATTCCCACTACGAAGTAGACAAAATATAGAAAGAGTCAGTCTAAGAGGTAATCCCTCAAAATGCCAACACATTTTGCAATTATCGGAACTGTATGGCAGGGTTCCAAATGTGATTTGCCAGACTTTTAAATCCGGGTTCACTAATCCCGGACGAGGCCTAAATTGTCGCGTGGTGGCAATTAGGGCAACTACCACAGTAGTTTTCGCCGTAAATAGTATATGAGAAATTGTGAAGAAGG
Organism: Oreohelix idahoensis; assembly: GCA_024509875.1. Classification (NCBI taxonomy): domain Eukaryota; kingdom Metazoa; phylum Mollusca; class Gastropoda; order Stylommatophora; family Oreohelicidae; genus Oreohelix; species Oreohelix idahoensis. The sequence continues at coordinate 38,897 of JAMPIV010008333.1, read as the reverse complement.
TCTCCAGAAAATATCTCGTTTAGAAAAATAGAGACCTATCCGAGATAGGGACAAGAAGTAGAGAATGCGAATGCTTTCCACCAGAAAACACTGTCCTGTGGAAACAATCGCATTCTCTTCTTCTTGTCCTTATCTCGGATATCTCTCTATTTTTCATAACGAGCAATTTTCTGGAGACCTTTTTCATAATCTATGGACAACAAATTTTGACTTTTTGTGTGAATCTGAGATTAAACCAAGTTACCTTTATGTTGTTTGGGTTGCTGAGTATGAAAATGGCCATTAAACACCAGATTAGCTCTAGTTTTTTTAAATATCTATAAAGCACGTTTTACTCATTTGAATATACATACCATATGATAATAATGCTCTTAGCGGAAATGATTCACAGCGACGCCTTTTTGCCTGTCGCTTGTAAAGAGTTTATGGAGCATCTCTCACAAGGGTCCAACAATAGTCTGCTAGCATTGCTGCATTCCATTGCCCATGGTACATTTTGTCGAGAGTAGTAATGTCCTGATGAAATCGTTCCCCGTGCTCGTCACTGACGGCACAGCAGTTAGCAGGGAAGAAATCCAGGTGAGAGTGTAAAAAGTGTAATTTCAAAGACATGTTGCACCCTAGTCTCTCGTAGCGCTGCAAGAGGGTTTCTACAAGCTCCTGGTAATTGTCAGCTTTATTGTTTCCTAGAAAGCAAACTTTTCATTCCCTGTGAGGATATCATCAAAATGCTGATCTCGGAAGAGCTGACGTATCTGTGGAGCGACAAATACACCTTCCTTGATTTTGGCCTCACTAAGTCTTGGAAATGTATCACGAAGGTATACAAATCCTGCTCCATTTTGATCCATGGCCTTCACAAAATTCTTCATTAGTCCAAGTTTGATGAGGAGAGGAGGGAACATTACCTTGTGGGATTCTACAAGTGGTTCGTTAAGTACGTTCTTTGTCCCCGGTTCAAGTGATTGTCGTTGGGACCAATCCTTTTTCTTGTAATGGGAAGTCCTGGCACGGCTGTCTCACAGACAGAGGAAACAGCAAATCTTTGTGTAACCCTGCGGTAGCCCCATCAAGATGGCAATGACTTTCAGGTCACCACAAATCTGCCACTTATACTTGTCTTAGTTGATGGTGTGTAACAGTTGTTTCATGTTGTTGTACGTTTCTTTCATGTGGACTGCATACCCGAGTGGAACAGATGGCAAAACGTTACCATTATCGAGCAGCACAGCTTTTAAGCTCAACTTGGACGAATCAATGAACAGCCTCCAATCGTCGACTTTGTAGTTGATGTGTAGTGCTGCCATCAGACCCACTATATCAACGCAAGCAATGAGGTTATCTGTCATTTTGAAATATAAAAACATATCTTTTGCCGAGTACGAAACACAGACACATTCTCTTCTAGAAGATTCCATTGCTGCAGTCTGGACCCCAACAGCTCTGCTTTATGTTTTTGGCAATTCCAGATCTCTCACTTGATCATTCAATTCACTCTGGGTAATTTTATGTGACTGTGCAGACTCTTCAATAGGCAAGAAATCAGGATTTCATGATGTAGATGCTTTCACCTGTGACGGATGTCCACTGGCCTTATTATCTTCTTCATTATCCAGAGTATACGATTCTGGTGGGTCCGCAACAGGAAGTTCTTCCCCGTGAGGCACTGGCCGCATAACAGAGTAAATATTCGGATAGGTCACAGGCCACTTTTTCTTCTTAGAAATACTATGTCCAATTGGAGGAGTCATGCAAAAGTAATAATCATTAAGATAGTTTGTCGGTTCCCTCCACACCAATGGAACTGCAAAACGCATCGATCGTCCTTTTCGGTTCAACCAGCAACGCAGATTCGTTGCACAGGATTGACAACATATGTGTGGGGCCAAATATCGGTCCTGGTCACAGATCTCACAAACAAAATAAAGGCTGTAAGCTTTCTTTATCATCGGTGTAATGGGTCGCCTTTGTGATAGCAAAGTTATTTGTCCGCAAATATAGCAAAAATAATCTGCACTGTTCACACATTCACGATGCATCTTGAACGACACGTCTGCAATCACAGAATCCATAACACAAATGATGACAAGGAGGAAATGTGGTTGCAATGACTGCTACAGACTGCGTCATCCAATTGGCGCTCAAAACTATCCGTCTCGTGGAGGATTACGCGACAGGGCTATAGAAAAGAGAAGGACTGGGTCATTCGAGTCAGGAAGGTGAAGCCTCCAGTCTACTGAACCCCCCCCCCCCCCCTCTCTGGATCTTGAAAACTAGAGCTAATTCGCGGTGTTTAAGTTCATATTCGTGATCAGCTTGTCCAAATTAGTTAAACATTGCTACTTTTGTCTAAGATACATTTTGGCTGTTGATAGCTATCAGTCTGACCATCTTTTGAAACGCGTTGGTCCAACATTTGACCCCAGGTGAAAAGCTGGTGACAATACGGTCTCGCCGATCGACATGAAAAGAACCCAAGATTGTCTGTCTAGGTTGGTGACGGTGTCTGTTTGTCTGGCAGATTACACAGAGGGTAGATGCGTTTATCGCTTTTTGTGGGACAATCCCTGGTGATTGTTACAGATAATCTGTCTGGGTAGACATCTTGGTCACATGTTGATGTGAGTGGGCGGAAATATATATAGCATGATTTGAAACAGGTAACCCGTTGGAAAATTAAATTTATTATTTTAAAACACGGTGATATTTTGAAATTAGACACTCCAACCCTGTGCTAAAGAGCTTACGATTGGATTAACGTAAGAAGCCGGAATAAACTATGGATCCTATTGGAACATCCTACCGAAAGCACCATCTGTGATGTGAACTGAAAACTGCGCATATAATGCAGTGAAATCAGGGTCACAGAACAGAGAGACTACAGCGCACGTCATATGAGCGACTCCCAGATGTCAGAGAGACGTCGGACTTAGAATTACTATATTATAAGTGACAGATCGAAGTATTTGGGAAACCTAAAACCGTATAAAGTAAGCTCGCCTTTATAAATACAGAGACTGCAAACATAAGGGACCAGGACTTTAAATACCAAGACTGGAACCCTAAAGAATTGGATCACCCGTCATAAGAGAAAGTTTCCCAGACCAAGTGTTTCGCAGATTAAAAGGGATATAAAAGGGATTCAAAATGTCCAGACCAAGTGGTTCGAGAGCATATTACCTAAATTGCTCGTGTCCATTCTACTCTGCTTGAGGAGATTGGGTATTCCCAAAACTTTGGGGTAAGTGTACCCATAGCCAACCTGGTCATAGTGTGTGGGCCAAATGAGGATACGAGAGCAGAGGTCAAGGAGGAATTCTTCGAGCTGCTTCAAACGACAGTGGATGACGGCTTTGACTAAATTATCATGCTCGGAGATTTCAACGCCAGAGTTGGAAATGACCATGCTAGATGGGGTGGAGTTATCGGAAGATATAGAGAAGATACTCTCAATGACAATGGAAAGCGACTCCTTAGATTCTGCAGTGAGCAGAATCTGATCATTACAAACACAAAGTTACCCCATAAGCGCATACATGCATACACTAGATGTGAACCAACAAAGAATGAGAAGTCAGTGATCGACTATGCCATTGTTAGGAGAAGCTCATTCAAATATGTCCGGGATACTAGAGTCTGGAGGGGGCCAGATATTGGAAGTGATCACTACCTGCTTACAATCAAAAGAACAACTGAAAGAGTTGCTCAGCTTAGGAACCGCACAACATCACGCAAGAAACTAAGTAAACGAACGGAATAAGTGAGCATTAAGACCTACAAGCTGAGAACACCAGAATTTAAGACCAGATATCAGGGGCTTATTGCTGCAGCGGTGAGCAACACAGAAGAACAACCTGATTACTTGGAAACCCTGAGGATTAAATTCAAGGACATCATAAAGACAGCTGCTGCAGAAGCATGTGGTGAAGTCCGACTTGGGAACAAGAAAAAGAGGACACCTTGGTGGACAGAGGAAGTCAAAGAGAAAATAAGAGAGAAGAAAATGGCATGGAAACAATACTTAGGAGCTCAAAACACAACTGGACAAATGGAGAAATATAGAGAATATGCGACACTAAGAACAGAAGCAAAGAACACGGTGCTAGCACCAAAACAGAAGTCCTGCGAAGAATTTGGAGAAAAGCTAGAAAAAGATGCGCAAGAAAACCAGAAATTGTTCTATAAGACCCTAAAGAACACGAGAAAGGAAAAACAATGCCCTCTCAAATTTATAAAGGACAAGCAAGGCAAATTGCTTACTGGGGCTTGTCCTTCGGGGCGAAGGAAGTAATGGAAAGATGGAAGGAATATTTCTCAGAATTCCTTGATGATGAGCAAGATCAAGCATCAGCAATGATAACCACTAGCACAGAAGAGGAAACCAATGGTGATGAAGATGACATAGAGATGAAAGAACTGAAGGCAGCACTGGAGAAAATCAAGATGGGCAAAGCAGCAGGGCATGATGGTATTACACCAGAAATGGTTAAGTACATGGGAGCATCAGGTGACCTATTACTCTTAAGGGTCCTACAGGCAGCGTGGTGCAGCAAGACCATACCAAAGGATTGGGAGATTGCCATCATAACACCAATTTTCAAAAAGGGTGACAATCGACAATGTGGAAACCATAGAGGCATATCCCTTCTCAGTGTCCCTGGTAAAATCTACTCTAGAATACTAGAGCAGAGACTCTGACGCCTAGCTGAACCACAATTGGATGAGGTCCATTGCGGATTCCGAGCAAACCGAAGTACTAAAGAACTAATCTTCACACTCAGACAGCGAGTGAAAAGACCCTTGAGTATAAGAGTGAGATCCATCTTTGTTTCATAGATCTGGAAAAGGCGTTTGACAGGGTCCCCTGGAGCAAACTTTGGGACTGTTTGGCAAGGAAGAATATTCCAGCACATCTGATTCATGCTATACAGAGCTTCTACAAGTCTTGCAGAAATTATGTGAGGACAGCAAACCATAAGTCAGAAGAGTTCAGGACCACCACTGGTGTAAGACAAGGTGATATCCTGTCACCTTATCTTTTCATACTCCTTATGGACAATGTCATCAAGGCATGTAAGGAGAGAACAAGAAAGCATTCAGTGGGGTACTGGAAGATGAGTCAGGTCTGTATTTCAGAGCTGGCATTTGCTGATGATGTTGCCCTGATTGCTAAATCAGAGGCACATCTCCAATCCAACCTGCAAGTTGGAAGGAAGAGCTGGAGAAAAGAGGGATGGTCATAAGCAGCTCTAAAACAAAATCCATGGTGATATCACGAGAGAAAGAAGACATCAGATTAAGCTGGGAGAACAGGTCCTGGAGCAGGTCGACCACTTTAAATACCTCGGAGCTATTATAGACCGAAAGAGAGGCATCAAAGAAGAGTTGGCCACTCGAAAAGCAGCTGCTGGGAGACTTTTTCGGGCCATAAACTGAGGATTCCTCAGCAAGAGAGAGGTTGGTAAGAAAACGAAGATGGCTGTATACCGCTCTACCTATGTCCCAGTCTTGACATATGGATGCGAGTCATGGGCAATGACTACAACCCACAAAAGCCAGATCCAAACCTCAGAAATGAGGTATCTGAGGAAGGTGGTTGAACTAACAAGAAGAGACATGGTCCGCAACCAGACGATACGTCAGGGCCTTAAATCCAACTCCCTGCAGACCCAAGTAGAACAGTTCGTACTACGATGGTTTGGTCATGTCTGCAGAATGGGAGAAGAACGGCTACCACGACAAGCATGGGAAACAAAGAGCCAGGGATCCAGATCCCCAGGACGACCCAGAGTCCGCTGGGAGGACTACATTAGACAATCTTTGAAGGACCGAGGACTAGAATGGAACCAGGCCAGGAGGAATACAGCCGATAGGATAGTCTGGCGCTCTCTCTTCCAAACCTCTACTCCTCACGGTAGAAGGGGAACGACTAAGTAAGTAAGTAACAATTACTTTACAAATGTAAATTTGACATGTTTTCTTGCTAAGTAGTTATATATGAGGCTGGCAACCTCACCATATGAAACTAGTAAATTCATAAACCACTACAGCAAGCGCTGGTGATTTCTTCTGGCTATTCGGGCGGAAAACCGACAGCAGAGGTGATCCCAGACTCCAAATGGAGCAGTGATGACTGATGATTACATCACATGTGCCTAAAGTGTATAATACTTTGTGAGATATATGCACTTTGTTAATTGTAACTCTGGCAAATCATTATTCGCGTTGTCCAGACACATTTTCCCAATTAATACACAGAGGAATGTGGTGAATATTATTCACCTTCCCTGAGCTACAATGTGTACTCGGGAATTTAAGTCTTCTGAGAGATTAACATTGGTGGGTGGACAGTGAGAATGCGCCTGTTAATTGGCAGCCCACAAATATACTTAGCAGAGACATTTGCTTGTCTATTTTTCCAAATGTTCGTGGTTACAAGCTATCAGACGGTTTGAAGTACTGAAGTTACTACGCCACTGATAAAGTCTCTAGTTGATAACTCTATTTTCTTTGCTCATTATCAGTTGATAAATATAAGCTCACTAGAACATCACCAGAGCTACATGCTGTGTTGTTGTGTTGCTTGTGGTTTGAGTATGGAATGTCAACTCGACCTACGCAGTGGTGTGTAGAAATAGATTGTGAGTATAATATGCGAATGATAAGAAGAGTTCGTGGTGTTGACAAATGGTCTTTTTCTCACACTCATGTATGGCTGGAAGTCATCGACACCAACGACTGTGTACCTTTGCTACAGTTTAATTGGACGTACACACTCGACAACACGAATAGTGACAAATCACAGGTTGGCATAATACATCATAGTACAGTGGATAAATGGTCTTGCAATGATACATGGGCACTCATGTAGAATAATAGCATAATGGACTGTCAGTAGACAAGCACTCAGTATTGCCCATATAATATATATCATTCTGAGTTTACTGACAAAGCACGTCAGATTATAAAACAACATTCAAGATGGCTTCTAGACCTAACCTTGTCTAGCGAAGATTCTTGAAATAATATTCAGCACACACATTTTTCATATAATCATATTGAACCGCTAGTACTGGGTTCTCATGTGTAGCAGTGATCTCTGGACTCATCAAGCGATAATACGGGGTATCCCTTTCTCTTCTTGAAAGTCACAAAATATTTGGATACAAGATGGCTTCTCTCGTGAGCTGTCACTCACGTTTTGATACAGATAATGAATCTGTATTAAAGTTAGTCATTCATTAAATGTTCTCATAGCTCTGTAGATTCTATCATGATACAATTGACTTCATCATACAAGATATAGTGCTGCTAGGAATGAATGTCATCTTCATCTAGTTAAATATATTCTCTCAGACGTACAAATCGTGCCTATCGAAATAAATCGTGGCCTATCGAAAAAACGGTGAGCTTCATAAGGAGAATCTTTTGTTACCTTGGTATCAGAAATATGATTCTGCCATTCCTTGGCAATAAGAATAAACACTGGGGTAAAGCATACACGATAGGTCTAGACGACTATCACTTTCCCCATAAATACTGAGATCACTTTTTCCGGCGACAAGCCGCTACACAAAAATCACAGCCCCATCAGGACGAAGCCAAATCACACCTCTCTAGCGACACATCCGTCGAACAGCCCTTTGACCTTTCTAACGACAAAAGACCATATAGTTCGACTTAGATATGTAAAGATATACAGATATAAGACAGACTCGTCATACCCAGACAAACAATACACATAAATTCAGGCCATAGATACACTGAAGCAAAAACAACCTATTACTACCCAAACAAAGAATAAATCGCAGTAAAACTGGATTCATCCGCGGAGTTCGATTGAAAGTAACGACACTCCTTTCAAGGGAAGTAACTCAATAATGACTTTTCCTTAAGCACTAAAAAGTATCTATTTTGTTTACAAAATATTTGCGAACATAACAAGCATACAAATGTATTATATTGTAAGATATCAAAGACTGCACGTAACAGTCTTACCACACCTCCCGGGAAAAAAAATGGAACATTTTTCTTTTTTTTTTGTGAAATACATCTAGGAGCAACGTACAATAGGCTCACAACGCATGAATAATGCGCAGATGAAAATATCAGGAATAAATATAACGCCTAATATGAGGCTAAGTCGACTTATGGAGCGACTGGTGAGAATGTATCTCATAAACTGAGAGAAATTATTTCTCTACAAGTAAATTTTTTCCAGGAAGGTGTCATCAAAGTATAATACAATTCTGGCAATTACACAATGCCTAAAAAATTTCATACCATAATTTCGTATAAGATATCTTAAATTTATGATTTATGAAGAAAAATCATCAAAGCACAGCGGTGAATAAACATCAATGAACCGCTAAGTAGTGATACAATCATTATATTATTAAATTACAAATGTGTATCTATCTTGATATAGAAAGGAACTATTATAGACCTAGACATATCAAGAAGTCTAAGACCTAATAGTTATGTGGAATCATGTGGGCATCTTGACAGAATGTCTGCCATCACATTATCTGATCCACGAATAGCTCGCACAGAGAAATGAAAAGGTTGAAGAGCAATTGCATATCGAGTAGACCTCGAGCTCTTCAAATTCTTACTCTGTATAGCAGTAAGAGCTTTTTGGTCGGTTTCTACTATGAAATGTGCGCCTAGAAGGAATCTCTGTAGTTTGAGGATCGACCAAACCATAGCTAATAGCTCACGGTCTAAAACCGAATAATTCCTTTCTGCCGCATTAAATTTTCTGGAAATATACATTACAGGATGCAGAGTTCCAGAGTACTCTTGCATTAGTGCCGCTCCAATCCCAGTGGATGAAGCATCACTACGAAGAACAAATGTCTTATCTTTAGTAGGTAACACTAAAATAGGTGGTGTTGAAAACAATGTTTTAATCTTATCCAAAGAGCATTGGCATTCCTGAGACCAGTGGACCATATTAGGCGAACCTTTCTTTAAAAGTGTAGAAAGAGGTGCCATGATAGAGGATAGATTCTGAATGAATCTGCCATAAAATTGAATAAGACCTAACAGACTTCTCACCTGTTTTTTAGTCTTAGGGATAGAGATGTTAAGTATCTTACTAGTATTATGGTCCTCTGTCTTTAGGAAACCATGACCAACTCGGTGGCCTAGGAAAGAAATTTCGCTAAAACCAATATAGGCTTTAGAGGGTTTCGCTGTCAGGTTGTGCTCGCGCAAAGTAGACAGCAATTCATCTAACCCTGAATAGTGATCTTCCCAAGTATCGCTGAAAAGACAGATGTCGTCTAGATATGCAATGACATCTGACCGATAAGATAGGATTCGGCGCATCATGCGTACGAATGTAGCTGGTGCGTTCATAAGACCGAAAGGCATAAAATTCCATTGGAACAAACCTCTAGGTGTTGAAAAAGCCGTGAGAGGTTTGGCGCGTTCAGATAAAGGAACTTGCCAATATCCTTTAGACAAATCAAGTTTAGTGAAAAAAATGAGATTTGGAGAGTCGAGTAAGTAGCTCTTCCAGTAAAGGCATAGGTTCGGCATCGAACTTCGTTACTTGATTCAATTTGCGATAGTCGACGCAAAGACGTATGTTATTGTTTTTTTTCCGAAAAATAACCATCGGCGAAGAATATGCAGAGGTGGATGGTTCGATTATTTTCAAATCTATCATCTCATCCAACTCTTTCTCGACCTGTGCTTGAAAATGTATAGGTATAGGATAAGGTCTAACCCTAATAGGCGTATGGTCAGTTAGAACAATGTCATGTTCAATGACATGAGTTTGTCCAGGGATGTCAGTGAGTACATCCTGAAATGTTTGCAACATAGTTGAAACTTGTCGCTGTTCTCCTAGAGACAAATCAGGAGAGACAGTAACGTTCTTCCATGATTCACTAGAATGAAGTGGGATCATTGGAAGAGGAAGATTTACATCTGAAAAACTTGTTTCCTCATCCTGTATCACGGACAGTGATGAGTAATGACCATGTTGTACTGGAGAATTGTCCGTTGCTTGGAAAATGGGTTGCAAATAATCCGGACGTTCATGGAATTCAGTAAGCATATTGATGTGGAAGGTTTTATGCTTCCCATCAATATCGACAATATAGTCGACATCGGAAATTTTCGATATTATATCGTACGGACCTTTCCAAGAAATAAGTAGTCTGTTTTCCCTACAAGGTAGTAATACAAATGCTTTGTCCCAGGACAAAGTTGTCGTAAGCATCTCTTCTTATTGGCAAATTGCCTTGCCTTCTGTTTCGCAAATTCAGAAGAAGAAGTTGCTAATTTGCATGCTTCGATAATCTTTTGTCTCAACGCGATGACATATTCGTAGGATGACTTTGTGTCATCGTCAATATTGTCAGCTGTTATGAGATCATGAAGCAACGACATAGGGCCACGCGGACGCGCGCCAAAGACGAGTTCAAAGGGGGAAAATCCTGTATGTTCATTGGGGACCTCTCTGTAAGCGAAGAGGGCCGCAGGTAAAACTCTGTCCCAGTCTTGAGGATGATCCTCAGTTATCTTCCCTAGTAAGTTTTTAAGTGTTCTATTAAGGCGTTCGACCATCCCATTAGACATTGGATGATAGATACTACTTAAAGATCTATCTATCTGCAGAGTAGACATTACTTGAGACATGGTATCTGATATTAGTTGGGTGCCATGGTCTGACAATATCTCTCCGGGGAACCCCAGACGAGAAAATATAAGCCAAAGAGCATCTGCAATATCAGCAGTAGTAATGCTCTTCAGAGGAATAGCCTCTGGCCAACGTGTGCACATATCAACACACGTCAAGATAAACTGATGTCCTCTGGCAGACTTGATCTTAAATGGACCAATAATGTCTATGGCCATTTTTTGAAACGGCCGAATAGGAATGTCCGCCGCCTGAATGGGTGCAGCATGCCGTGGACCTTTGGATTTAACTTCCTGACATACTTTACAAGATCGACAATAAATCCGTATGTCCTTGTTTACCAATGGCCAAAAGAAAGCCGCAAGGACTCTTGACTTAGTACGGGAAAACCCCATGTGTCCAGCACACTGAGAGTCGTGAGCGTGCTGCAAAATTTTAACTCTCAAATTCTTGGGAACCAGGATTTGAGAATGACTTGACGTAATGGAGTCTTGAACCATACGTACAAGTACGCCATTCTTCTTTGTAATCCACGATTTACGACTTGTGTCTTTATTCGGATTACCTTTAGTTGCAAGAATGAAGAATTTCTTCAGAGTGGGATCATCTTCTTGCTGTTTTATAAACGAGTCACGAGAAATTACCAAGGGATCATCTTGGTTATGCACTTCATTATCTTCAGTAGATGAAGTTTGAGGCATATTAAGAGCCTGAGCTCTAGTGACTACAGCGTTAGCAATCTGCATGTTTTGCCTTTCCCACGCGGAAATTTGTTGCGGAGTGCATTCTTTGACTCCATGAATGCGACCGATGATGAGGTCAGCGATCGGATTCGGAAGAAGACATGCGTGTACATCTCCTGTAAAGAAAGGAGTAGCAATCCTAATGATAGCAGTAGAGTATTTCTCTAATGTGCCGCCAAATGTTACACATTTGACTACTTGTCCAGTGGCACGGGAAGGATCTACGAGTGACTGCCTAACACCAATTGTGGTGCATCCAGAATCAAATAGCACGGAGACTGGATTGTTATTTACTAAACCCTTATGTAAGACAAGAGAGCCTCTTCCATCATGCGCGACTGATGCAGGAAGAGCAGGAAGAGGATGGCCGCAGCTTAAAGTAGACACTGTGGTTGGCTCAAATAATGTTTTGCATTGGGGGCACTGAGATGCTCTCCCAAAATCAAAAGCGGCACATGCCATATTATTAGCGTCATTATTGTCTTTACTTTGTTTATAGGCTTCATGGGACTCTTGTTGTGCAGAGTTTGCCTGAAAATGTGGTTTATGTCTTCTGTTTTGAGATCTACCTCGGTTATTATTACCTCTGTAGTTATTGTTACCTCTATTGTAACCCCTATTTGGGTTTGAGTCATAGTTCTCTTGGTTACCATTATCATATTCATTATAATGAGTATCTCTGTAATTGCGATCTTGTTGACTCCAAGACGGATACCTCGGATAGTTTCTATAATTACTTCCTCTATGGAAATTACTATAATTGTGACCACCCCTGTGTCGAGAGCTATCAGCTCGTCTCCAGTTCTTTGAAGAAGAACCCTGAAAAGATTGGTTACCTTGGTTTTGATAACTATTATGGTTACTTTTTTTATCAAATCTGTTTTGAGGTCCCTGAAATCTGTGTGAATAATTGGGATTGTATGGTGTTGCTGAAGCAACTGGCATACTCTCCTTAATCTTAGTGTTGCCAAAAGTCACGTCGGGGTGTGCAGTGACATATTGGGAACAATATTCTTCCATTTCCTTTAGAGATTTGGGTTTACGCTCATGTATAAATTCAAGGAATGGTTTGTTAACACATGACATAATCTTATCTCTGAGCAACAAATCCATAAGTCCTTCATACGTTTTTTCTGTTTTAGAAAGCTCAATCCAACGATCAACTGTGAGACGTGCCTTTGCAATGAATTCTGAGAATTCTACACCTGTCTCAGGCACCATCGTCTTAAACAAAAGGCGATAGCCTTCCTCACTTAGCTGGTATTTTTTTTATCAAAGCCGCCCTAATGACATCATAATTATCCTTATCTGCTTCTCCTACAAGGCATAATCTAGTCAGAGATTCACCTTTCAAGTTTTCTGCTAATTGATTAGCGTATTGTGATTTATCCACATTATGTGTACGACAAGAACGTTCAAATCTATCCAGCCAGAATGTAATATCGTCACTGGACTGATTGAACGGTGGAACCTTAACCTTGTAAGTAGAAGGTTTACCATTACCACTAGATGCCTGATTAACATTACTCATACTTGTCAATCTCAATTTCTCTAACTCAAATTCATGTTCTCTTATTGCTTTTTTCTCTTCCGCTTCTAATCTTCTTTGTTCAGCTTCCCTGTCTAATCTTTTTTGTTCAGCAGCAGCTTCTCTTTCTAATTTTTTTTGTTCAGCTTCACTGTCTAATCTTTTTTGTTCAGCAGCAGCTTCTCTTTCTAATTTTTTTTTGTTCAGCTTCAAATCTCCTATCCTCCACCTGCATCTGCAATTTCTTTAGTTCAGCAGCAGCATCAGCTTCTTTTTCTAATCTTTTCTCTTCAGCCAGAGCTTTTCTCTCTTCTGCAGCAGCTTTTTCTCTTCAGCAGCAGCAGCTTTTTTCTCTTCTGCAGCTAATGCTTTGTCATATTGAGCAACTGTCCATTCTTCTAATTGTTGACCAGTCTTATCAAGGGCTTTCCCTTGTATAATGAAGTATTCTAATGTAGACATGATGTCTAACAATAATACTAATCACCTGAAATAATAATAATACCACAAGTTCTTAATGACTTGATTAATCAGTACACTATCCCAATATCTGTGGGTCACAAGCCTTAATAAGGTCTTGTATAACAGTAATAATAATCAAGTACTGGTTTATACTATAATCCAAGTGCAGTGCACAAGCAATAGTGTCTTATGAAATATACCTATATAAAACATATGTCAACCAACAGAATACATAAAGTATAAATAAGACTGACAATACGAAAACGTTTGCAGAAATCAAATAAATCAAATAGGGAAATCAATGAAAGTAATCACTGAATCTGCAAAGGAATAACAACACAAATGACGTCACAGTATATGAATATAAATTGTGAATAGAACTGAAAGATAGTAAAGGGTAGACCAACAAATTACAAACAAATCAAAACAAAACTAAAGAACAAAGAAATATTACAAAAATAACAATAATTACAGTCTTCACAGCTAACACAAATAGCAACCAGTTGTTGCAAGCAAATTTCCAATTAAGGAAATTGCACCTAAAGAAAACGCCCACAACGGACCCTCTATCACGTGGGATATTCTGTTGTGAGGACGCCGCCCAACCTAAACACAACCCGCTGACATATAAACTAACATACTATACAAATAAATAACATGTAAACATAAATATGTAAATTATGTGTATGATAGTATGTGTTGCAAAATAGGCTCAGTTTTACAGTAATGGCAAAGTTATTCTTATGAAAATAAATAAACTGCCACTTTATTGAATTACAAATTCTGGCCTTAAATATTAAAGTTCATATATAGAAAACAAGAAGATCCATCGATGAAAATAGGACTTCTTAGTTCAATAATACTGTCTTCCTGTTAATATTGACAAGAATTGATCCAACTGTTCTGTGAAACTCTGTAATGTCTAATGTAAAAAATGTCAACAACGCTGACCTACATACTGCATTCACTTGACAGGTCACGTGACGAAGTGTTGACAAAGAGCAAACTAATACTGCAAGTGTGTCGTATCAGCCACAGGAAACGGTCTGGTATCGGTAGTCTGTTGACTTCTTAACTTCTGCGAGGTCAAACCCAGAAAGCTGGTCCACCAGTTGATAAAGTCTCTAGTTGATAACTCTATTTTCTTTGCTCATTATCAGTTGATAAATATAAGCTCACTAGAACATCACCAGAGCTACATGCTGTGTTGTTGTGTTGCTTGTGGTTTGAGTATGGAATGTCAACTCGACCTACGCAGTGGTGTGTAGACATAGATTGTGAGTATAATATGCGAATGATAAGAAGAGTTCGTGGTGTTGACAAATGGTCTTTTTCTCACACTCATGTATGGCTGGAAGTCATCGACACCAACGACTGTGTACCTTTGCTACAGTTTAATTGGACGTACACACTCGACAGCACGAATAGTGACAAATCACAGGTTGGCATAATACATCATAGTACAGTGGATAAATGGTCTTGCAATGATACATGGGCACTCATGTAGAATAATAGCATAATGGACTGTCAGTAGACAAGCACTCAGTATTGCCCATATATATATATATCATCTGAGTTTACTGACAAAGCACGTCAGATTATAAACAACATTCAAGATGGCTTCTAGACCTAACCTTGTCTAGCGAAGATTCCTTGAAATAATATTCAGCACATATTTTTCATATAATCATATTGAACCGCTAGTACTGGGTTCTCATGTGTAGCAGTGATCTCTGGACTCATCAAGCGATAATACGGGGTATCCCTTTCTCTTCTTGAAAGTCACAAAATATTTGGATACAAGATGGCTTCTCTCGTGAGCTGTCACTCACGTTTGGATACAGATAATGAATCTGTATTAAAGTTAGTCATTCATTAAATGTTCTCATAGCTCTGTAGATTCTATCATGATACAATTGACTTCATCATACAAGATATAGTGCTGCTAGGAATGAATGTCATCTTCATCTAGTTAAATATATTCTCTCAGACGTACAAATCGTGCCTATCGAAAAAACGGTGGCTTCGTAAGAGAGTTCATAAGGAGAATCTTTTGTTACCTTGGTATCAGAAATATGATTCTGCCATTCCTTGGCAATAAGAATAAACACTGGGGTAAAGCATACACGATAGGTCTAGACGACTATCACTTTCCCCATAAATACTGAGATCACTTTTTCCGGCGACAAGCCGCTACACAAAAATCACAGCCCCATCAGGACTAAGCCAAATCACACCTCTCTAGCGACACATCCGCCGAACAGCCCTTTGACCTTTCTAACGACAAAAGACCATATAGTTCGACTTAGATATGTAAAGATATACAGATATAAGACAGACTCGTCATACCCAGACAAACAATACACATAAATTCAGGCCATAGATACACTGAAGCAAGAACAACCTATTTCTACCCAAACAAAGAATAAGTCGCAGTAAAACTGGATTCATCCGCGGAGTTCGATTGAAAGTGACGACACTCCTTTCAAGGGAAGTAACTCAATAATGACTTTTCCTTAAGCACTAAAAAGTATCTATTTTGTTTACAAAATATTTGCAACATAACAAGCATACAAATGTATTATATTGTAAGATATCAAAGACTGCACGTAACAGCCACTCGTGTGAGAGAAGTACACTCATCACCAAAAAGTGACGAAAACCACAGCTGCAGGACTCCCTTATATCAGTTAAGTGCTTATGAAAAGGCACCAACAAAAAGGATATAATTTTCTGACTATTTCCTCACCCTAAATCTCTGTGAAGAGAAAATTGGATTCCAATATAAAAGTCACCAACATTTTATTTATTTTAAACAGTTAATACTAAATGATTATTAAATTTGTTACATGTTATTTTAAACTAAACAAACATAGTTGATTCAGTTATTACACGTATGAAAGCAAACGTATGAGCCAAAATATTTCATATATATATTTTTTCCTATTTATATTTATATTTATATTTATATTTATATATACATCTAGACACATATTTACCTCTAAAGAGAGCTATACCGTTATAAGAAGAAATTCGCTGAATTAACTCAGCTTGGGGCTTCAACAGGCTAAAAACCATTGCTTAAATCCTTCACAAAAGGCGACGGACAGATATAAGTTAACAAATGTTCAGCGCTAAGCAGCATTGTTCTTGACTTCTGAATTATCTTGTAAAATCTCCCTAGGGATAGAAAAGTCATTAACCTTTTATATACATCTCTGCCAAGAGTAATCTTGTGCGAAGGTAGACACTTTTGACGACCCATTTAGATACTCTTGAATTTTGGACACTGTTGGACCAATACTGCAATATATGTTTAACCGTCACATATAAACTTACTGAAACTAGCGTCGTTTTAAATGTACTTACATTATACCATCAGATATAAACTTACTGAAACTAGCGTTGTTTTAAATGTACTTACGTTATGCCATCACATATAAACTTACTGAAACTTGCGTCGATTTAACTGTATTTGCGTTATACCATCACATATAAACTTACTGAAACTAGCGTTGTTTTAAATGTAATTACGGTATACCATCACACATTAACTTACTGAAATTAGCGTCGTTTTAACTGTATTTACGTTGTAATATCAATTAAACATTGTCGTATTCTGGGCAAGTTACTTAGTGTGTTCTGTTCAGGAAACCGTAAGCGCATTCTGTATTACAATATGCAAACTGCACTAGACGGATGAACCTGTCATAAGAGATGACATTTTAGACAGCTGAGGGTAGGCAAAAATGACAATAAAGATTTATAGCGACGAAATTTGTGTTGTTGTAACGTAAACCACTTCTTTGTCCATTGTCAAAAGTAAGACTTACACTATCTATTTTAATTCATCCCACCATTTATCATAGTTTTATTTTCATTTTATTACTATCATGCTGTAAGCGTACACAGCATCTTGTACGAAAATTGTTGTGTCTGTTATATGGTGTAGAGTTGTGAAGCGACTATCCTTGGCATGTCCAGGAAGAACGTAACAAGGAAATTATAAATGACAAACTAAAGAAAGAAAGAAAGAAAGTAGGACAGAAAGAAAGAACGAAAAAAGAGAAAGAAAGAAAGAAAAAAAGAAAAATTGAAGAAAAAGAGCAAGAAAAAAGAAAGAAAGAAAGAACGAAGAAAAAGAGAAAGAAACAAAATAAGAAAGAAGAAAAAGAGAAAGAAAGAAGGACAGAAAGAAATAACGAAGAAGAAAGAGAAAGAAAGAAAGAAATAATTAAAGAAAGAAAGAAAGAACGAGGGAAAAGAGAAAGAAAAAAAGAAAGAAAGAAAGAAGAAAAAGAGAAATAAAGAAAGAAGGACAGAAAGAAAGAACGAAGAAGAAAGAGAAAGAAAGAAAGAAAGAAAAAAGAAAGAAAGAAAGAAAGAAAGAAAGGACACCAGGCAATAACACGTCACACAACTGATAGGCACTTCGGGAATTCGCAATCAGGGACCATCCGACTTGGGCCATCGCCTCGCTGTGATAGTGAACCTGCGAAGGGTTACATTATCACCTAAACACCCCCCTCCCCCACCTTCGAAAAAAATTGTTTAAAGTGGAACACCGGTATACTGTAGTTGCTGACACGACAAGACACTACTCGAAACTATGGAATAGAAGACCTGGTACCGTCCAGATATTTTTCTAGACCACATAACCTGCACAACTTTCCTTTTCTCAAGTATAGGTAAATGGTATGCACCTGTAACAAATAAGGAAGACACTAGACAACTGAAAAGTCACAGAAGTAATATGCACTCTGGGGATCTGAACCAAGGGCCACCATACAGCACCATCGCCTCGCTGCAACAGGGAAGCGTGGCAGGACACACGATCAGGTAAGCATCGGAAACAGCTTCCCCAGGGATTGTAGATAACACACAACTTTGGGATCAGGAACGATCGAGATATCTTTTTAGACGAAGATGTCAGTCTGAAGCAACATTCATGTTATTTGGACTTTGTGATGAATAATAAAAATGACTTGGATT
The DNA here is from genome assembly GCA_024509875.1 of Oreohelix idahoensis. Lineage (NCBI taxonomy): Eukaryota > Metazoa > Mollusca > Gastropoda > Stylommatophora > Oreohelicidae > Oreohelix > Oreohelix idahoensis. The sequence goes on along the minus strand of JAMPIV010008333.1, from coordinate 20,518 downwards.
AAATGTGTGCTAGTGAGAGAAAAAAACAACAACTGACAAATGTAAATAAGTATTAACTTATTACAACAAATGTAATAAATAAAAAGGGAAAAAAGAGAAGGGGAGGGACATTAATTTTGAAAACAAAATTATTAATTCTAAAGAGATTGAAGAACGCACAGTTATCTAAGGCAGTGCTCCGCAACCTTTTTTGCTTCGCAGCACACTTATGATAGGAAAGGGAGATAACTGGGATTAGAATAACAGGGTTAATTATTGAGTAGCGGGACTTAGTTCATACGTCATCAGCGACATGGGAAGTCCGTGCGCTGACAGAAGAGTTTTAGTTGACTCTTCACTCGTCGTTTCTTGCAGGTAGTCAGCTGAGAGCAGGTTAGCAAAGACTAACCGTAACGACCATCTATAAAGTAATGGCCAACTCAGGTACCATTGTATTTACGGTGCCGCTGCAGTTTACAGAAAGGAAGACAGACAAAAGATGTTTTCACGACAAATAGTTTCCATGTCGAGCTGTGTCCAAGTATGTCGCTGTCACATAGGTTATGATCATTGAATTGCCTATGTCTTCTTCTTTTTTTCTGTCACCCGTATCCTCTATTTTATTATCTTTTTTTTTTACCTTTTTCCTGTATTTTTTCGCATTCATTCGTTTGCGAGAAATATTTATTTTTCCCATTCTCACTTTCGCCAGTTTCGTTTCTCATTTAATAACGCATTTCTTGGCTGATAAAGTCAGTAACTTCTTATGTAATGTGTCAGTCCCCGGGATGTGAGCGAATGGTGTCAGAAATTCGCTCTCGAGAGACCGAATGGCAGATATTCGTCTCAGTTTTCCAAGGCACGAGACGAAGGACCGTGAAACTCGTCTCGATAGACATGGGATGGCAGACTTATCGTCTGACATTTTTTTTCACCTGCCACACGGAGTTCTCGGCTGAGCGCTTAGGTAAGGTGCGAGAAAGCAAAGTGTCAGTTATGGTTCTCAGGATGAGTTCAGCTTGAAGTGTGAAAACTGCCCTGCATTTCAGACAAGTTGTCTACCTTTGCAATTGACGCGCACTTTCGGTCAGTAAGTGGCAGTTACGACAAGCCCAGGTGTTAAACGTAGGGTCAGAGACGGGAAGGGGGACTATTTTGGTTTGGCGAAATAAAAGAGTTCCTCCTTTGTCTGGTTTAAAATATTAACCCAAGTTTGAAACTTTAATTTCATTCTCACTCTTAAATTTGCAGTAGACAGATCGCTATGCTAGATTTAATATCTGTGTTTTGGCGAAGTCTGAGTTTCTTGGGCATTTGCTGAGTTCTAGATTTCCATTAGATTACAGTATTCTAGTTCATGGTTTAGTCTGTAGTTCTGCGTGAGGTAAATATTATATATAATAGATCTCTAGTATTTTGTGAAGTGATAAAGTGTTTAATCGCCTATTTCATTTTAAACTAGTTCTGTGTGCAGAGTGATTATTTTAATAGTTTGTTATTTCTTTAGTCGACGAGTTACAGTGGAGAGCAAGATAAATTATAAATTTCTAGCTAAACCCATTCGGCTATTAAAACAATTTCATTTAACTGCTAATACTCAGGCGAAGTATATTTTTCTAAACAAACTTATAAAATGCTAGATGCATCATGAGTGGTGACGGAAATACGCAGCTATTCCTAATGCATGATGAGGGATTTTTTTTATATAACTTATTTCACGGGAAGCTTTAAATATAAGTCAAGCTGTAGGCTTGCCGTTTAAAATATAAGTTATATCCTTATACATAGTATGTATAATTATTTTATATGTGCTTTTTCCATTTTATGCAGTGAATACTGGGGTGATCCAAACTTGCCGGCGTTTAGTAATAAAGAGTTTCATACTTGATAAGCATTAGACATTTCTTAGCTTTACCCACGTGGGGTTTCAAGTAACACTGGTCTGACAGTGCATGTGCCATCAGAGATAGACAGAAATACCAATCCCACTAACGGGTTTTAAAGACTGAGTGTCAAATTCTGGGCCTTTGAGCCAGATCTTATTTCTTCCTGAACTCTAATGTAAAATTGCTGCCGTGCGGCGAGAATAGATTACAATCAATAACATTAACATTTCCGACATTTTGTCGAAAGAGTGAATAGTGAACCAAGACTATCTGTTGAAAGAAGTTGTCCACCGGTCATCTTTCCAAATTAAGGGAACCCTCGTGTTTTTGACTCTGTGTGCCCGTTTAAACTTGCTTATCCAAACTGATTCAAGTGACATTAACAGTAATCAAAGATTTAACTGGTGAAGTGAACGCTCCCCGAAAACAGTGGAAGAAACCTGTATTTGCAGAGCTGGGATTCGCTTTATCCAAAGATTACAGATTCACTGTAGAGAAGTGTCCTAAGGTGGCGCCAGACGGAGAACAGCGGTACAGATAGGTAAGCACGTGTGCCAGGGTACCCTGATGAAAGAACCGAGTGAAAGTCGACTGAGTGAGTTTTTTTTGATAACTATTGATTCACCCCCACTTTATAATCTCCTTACGGAAGATTGGCTGCTTAATTAAATTGTTCCTTTTGAAGGACAATATTAGACCCTAATCATATGTATCTGTAACTCTTTGGGCCATCATCTTTCTCCTAACGGGAATGTGGGCTAAACCTAGAAGGCAGAGTATAACGGGGCTATCATCCTTGTAGCAGTTTCTTGAATTTTATGACTATTTGTATATGTTTTTCCTTGATGTATTTTTTAGGTGTTGTGAGAAGATTTTGTAGATGATAATTAAAATCTCTCTTGAACTAAATCAGTGCGTTGGTCAGCTCGTTCTAATATATATATATTCATTGTTATAAATTTCCCACGTCTGTGTGTTTAACTGTCGTCACGTGTATGTGCGTGTCCGTGAGTAGATAGAAATATATGTAATATAGACTGTCTGACGCCTTAAAAGCTGTCGTAGAGGATAGGTGAAAGAGAGAAGATTTTCCTCGATTTTTCAGAGACAGCCTCTATATCACAGTCTATCATCTCACTTGTGGAAATTTTTTTTTTTTTTACTAACTCTCACTGTGTCTATCACCTAATCTAACCTATTCAGAAGGGACCAACCCAAGTCTTAATTCTCCTATCTAAAAATCTACGACAAGTGTGGTCTCGTCCGAAGGATTTTATAACTTAGAATAGGAAGACGAGTACGACAAATGTGGACTCGTCTATCTGGTTTTTGAACTTAAGATTCTTTATTCTGAAAGAGAGTAAGAGTTTGATGTCTTGTGAGTTGTTATATCTTTAAATAATTTATCCCCTAGACTAACGATCTGTTTACGGGCGTGCTGACCACACAAACTGATAAGTTTTTTCCACAGCATTTTATATAATATACATTTGAGTTACAGGTGGATTTTGTCGGAATATATGTTAATTGTTGATTTGTAATACTAAACGCTGGTAAAGTGGTGAGTGTATTACATTCACTGGGTACTGAGGCAGAACGGTGTTTGAACTAAGTTAAGGAGTGCGTTTCGGACTCTTTCGTCCAGATTAATTGCCTCCCTTACCCGATCTGACTTCAGGGGCGAACTTATAGTGGATTTTAACATTAAGGGATTATTTTTCTCTTTAATTTTTGCAATAATTATTTTGTTTCCACTGTAGCAACTTATTTTTCAGTAGTAATCTTAACTACCATTTAGTTGGCGTACGTGTTTGCATTAAGTGCTTTATTGCCGATTAATAGCAGCGATAGTTAGATTTTATTTTGGAGGAGTTATCCCAGGGTTAAGTATATCATCTTTTGATTTTTGGTATTTTTTTTCTCGTAAGTGGTAGGAACCAGTGTATCTTTTTTTTCCTATTTTCTTTCTCCACTAGTCTCAGTCACTGACTTAATATGGCCGAGAGGGCAAAGCTTAGACAACTCCTCAGAGACGAAGCGAGAGAGGAGGGACTGGAAGGAGAGGAAGCGAAAGCGTTTGTCAGAGACGAACTCGAGAGAAATGACGCGGAGAGGAAAGAAGAAGAAGCTAGGAGGAAAGAAGCGGAAGACCGTCTACTACTACAGCAGAAGAGGATTGAGGAGGAAATGGAAATCCGCAGGGCGAACGAAAGAGAGAAGGAGAGACAGCATGAGGAAAAAGAGAAGGAGAGACAGCATGAGGAAAGAGAGAAGGAGAGACAACATGAGAAGGAGAGGGAAGAGAGACAGCATGATTTGGCTCTTAAAACTCTAGAATTCCAAAGTCGGGGCGCTGCCTCTACCTTCAGCAATGGAGAGTCTTCTCCTCATTCTTCCTTAACTGATCCTTCTAACACTCAATCTACTCATCTCACTGCCATGTCTTTTCCGCTAGAGTCTTTCCCTTGTCCAAACGAAAAGATTCACACGTATCTAGAAAAATTTGAGAAAATTGCAACTCTGTACGGTTTAGAGAGGTCGCGTTGGAACATGAAGCTTTCCCAGGCTTTGAAAAGTTCTGCGTATGATGCTTACGCCAAACTGCAAAGCAGCCAACAAGACAACTATGATCTGTTGAAGAAAGCGTTACTGGAGCGCTTTGAAATGAACGCTCGCAAAGTTTTGCAACTGTTTCGCAACAGCAGGAAAGAGAATTCTGAAACTTTTCAGCAGTTCTCGTCTCGTTTGAAGGGTTATCTGACAAAGTGCCTAGAGCTCTCGTAGCTCCCCTCTACCTACGAAGGTCTTGAGGAATTTGTTTTAACAGAACAAATAAAGAACACATTGTCTGCTGATACCCGGAGATTTCTAGCCGAGCAGGGGGCAGAAAAGCTTGAAGACATCTTAGAGAAGTCTGAGCGTTATCAAAATGCGCTGGCTAAACTACCGGTCACAAAGCGGAAACCGACAGAGGAGCATTTTCGAAAAAATAATCTAGAGCAATCTTCTCAGGCTTCTAATCAGAATAATCACAGAGAAACTGGACCTCAAAACCCCCCTCCTGAAAAATCAAAGTTCTACAAGAACAAGTACCCCAACCACCCCAAACAGTCTGATCAACCCGACCGCCCTACATGGCAGCGTGGCCAGAAAGGTCAAGGTGGCAAAGGGAGAACCCCTGCGCACGGGACAGACGATCAGAGTGAGCACACCGAGCCTAAACGCATCGGATGCTTACTAACAGTCTCGCAAGGCGGAATTATTGACAGTGATTCCAAACCTGTAGAGGGAGACAGACCCTCTACGCGAGGTACTGTTACATTGAACGGTTCTCAAACTTCTTTTTTATTTGACACGGGGCTTTCTTATGATTGCATTGTTGCCAGAACCCTGGTCAAACCCGGTCAAGAGACAGCAGAGACCGTCAAACTTTGTGGAGTTCGTAAGAGTGATGCACCTACAGCGCTTCCCATCGCATTGGTGGAGATACACTCTGATTTTGTCAGAGGCGTGATCAAAGCGGATGTTATGGATGATCCCATCTACCCAGTCATACTTGGCGGGAGATACGTGTGTATTGGAAAACAGGAAGAGCCGATTGTGGCAGCAGTAACTACAAGAGGGCAAACCAAGAAGGAACGGGAGCCTGCGCCTAATTTGTTACCCATGGAACTTAAAGAAGCGCAATACAAGGACCCTACTTTGTCCCCCTGCTTTAGGAAACTGCCCATGGCTAAGGAACCCAGACAGCACGGGGACATTTTTTCTAAGGATGGCGTACTTTATCGGAGAACGGGCAAGCTTGACCACGGTTACAACCAGCTCCTAGTACCGAAACAGTACAGAAGCCAAATCCTAGAAATGGGGCACTCTCTTCCCTTCAGCGGACATATGGGACAGAACGTCACAAACCAACGGATAACCACTCATTATTGGTGGCCAGGAGTAAATACTGATATTATCAGGTATGTCAAATCCTGTGCCCAGTGCCAACGTGTGCCACCCAAGCAACGGACACCCCCAGTCTCGTTGGGTGAAATGCAAATAGTGGGAACACCATTCGAACGGGTTGTGATCGACATTTTAGGACCCTTAGAAAGGACTAAAAGAAGGAACAGGTTTATCCTGACCTTAGTAGATACATGCACTTTATGGACAGAAGCTATCCCGCTAACATGCGCAGATGCCAAGCATGTCGCAGAAGCCCTCGTGCAGATTTTGACTCGGTTGGGATTCCCTCAGCAAGTGTTGACGGATAACGGATCCCCATACCGAAACCTGTGGATGGATGAGATCGTGAAGATCTTGAGGACCCAACACATCTACACAAAGCCATATACTCCGGCCGGAAATATGCTCGTGGAACGTGTTAATGGAAACCTCAACATGATGTTAAGTAAACTGGCACAAGTGAAACCTGAAGGTTGGGATCTTTGTATTCCTGCAGCTTTATTTGGCTACAGAGAATCTCCTCATACTTCCACAGGATTTCCGCCAGCTGCGCTTCTATTCGGCAGACCCATTAAGGGCCCGCTTGAAGCCTTACTTTGGTCGCTGACTGACCAGAAGGCTGATGAGACAGTTGTCTCAGCAAGTAAATATGTGTCGGATTTAAAGGATAGGTTGAAACTAGGATGGGACATAGCAACGACTAACTTTAAGCGAGCACGCACAAAGCACGCTAACCGATACAGGAAAGTCGCGAAAGAGAGAGAATTAGAAGCAGGAGAGAAAGTTTTGGTGTTACTCCCTACCGAGAACAACCAACTGAGGATCGGATGGCAAGGGCCGTTTACCGTCCTGAAAAAGATTTCTAAGGCTAACTACCAGATCTCTATTCAAGGAAAGGAGAAGGTTTTCCATTTAAATCTGTTAAAGAGATACTTGGAAAGACCAGTGCCAACCTCCGACCATCTCCTGACGATGGTCAAAACTGACGAAGATGACGATAGTGGCAGGGATATTCCACTGCAATCACACGAAATCTTTCAAAAATGTCAGAAGCGGCGACGCTCTTTCAAGAGCGCATGGGAGACATTCCAGAGGAAGGAAACTTTGGGGAGTAGACTTGTGTAGGAATTGGAGACAGATGGAGGGGGAGATGAGAGGGAAGAAGACACACACCCCGAAGCTACGGTTATAGGAAATTAAATTCCATAACGTAGACATGGAGTGCTCCATATCTTAAAGGGGGGACGTTCTGTCACATAGGTTATGATCATTGAATTGCCTATGTCTTCTTATTTTTTTTTCTGTCACCCATATCCTCTATTTTATTATCTTTTTTTTTTTACCTTTTTCCTGTATTTTTTCGCATTCATTCGTTTGCGAGAAATATTTATTTTTCCCATTCTCACTTTCGCCAGTTTCGTTTCTCATTTAATAACGCATTTCTTGGCTGATAAAGTCAGTAACTTCTTATGTAATGTGTCAGTCCCCGGGATGTGAGCGAATGGTGTCAGAAATTTGCTCTCGAGAGACCGAATGGCAGATATTCGTCTCAGTTTTCCAAGGCACGAGACGAAGGACCGTGAAACTCGTCTCGATAGACATGGGATGGCAGACTTATCGTCTGACATTTTTTTCACCTGCCACACGGAGTTCTCGGCTGAGCGCTTAGGTAAGGTGCGAGAAAGCAAAGTGTCAGTTATGGTTCTCAGGATGAGTTCAGCTTGAAGTGTGAAAACTGCCCTGCATTTCAGACAAGTTGTCTACCTTTGCAATTGACGCGCACTTTCGGTCAGTAAGTGGCAGTTACGACAAGCCCAGGTGTTAAACGTAGGGTCAGAGACGGGAAGGGGGACTATTTTGGTTTGGCGAAATAAAAGAGTTCCTCCTTTGTCTGGTTTAAAATATTAACCCAAGTTTGAAACTTTAATTTCATTCTCACTCTTAAATTTGCAGTAGACAGATCGCTATGCTAGATTTAATATCTGTGTTTTGGCGAAGTCTGAGTTTCTTGGGCATTTGCCGAGTTCTAGATTTCCATTAGATTACAGTATTCTAGTTCATGGTTTAGTCTGTAGTTCTGCGTGAGGTAAATATTATATATAATAGATCTCTAGTATTTTGTGAAGTGATAAAGTGTTTAATCGCCTATTTCATTTTAAACTAGTTCTGTGTGCAGAGTGATTATTTTAATAGTTTGTTATTTCTTTAGTCGACGAGTTACAGTGGAGAGCAAGATAAATTATAAATTTCTAGCTAAACCCATTCGGCTATTAAAACAATTTCATTTAACTGCTAATACTCAGGCGAAGTATATTTTTCTAAACAAACTTATAAAATGCTAGATGCATCATGAGTGGTGACGGAAATACGCAGCTATTCCTAATTCATGATGAGGGATTTTTTTTATATAACTTATTTCACGGGAAGCTTTAAATATAAGTCAAGCTGTAGGCGTGCTGTTTAAAATATAAGTTATATCCTTATACATAGTATGTATAATTATTTTATATGTGCTTTTTTCCATTTTATGCAGTGAATACTGGGGTGATTCAAACTTGCCGACGTTTAGTAATAAAGAGTTTCATACTTGATAAGCATGTTGCGTGGCTGGTTTGCTCTGAACAATGTTCCATGTGTTATGAATAAAACAATTATAAATTTCTGGCCATTGTTTTTCTTTGATATGTTAGTTTTTTTATTCAGTGGTAGTGCATCGTGCCTTCGATGGAAGATTAAGCGAATGCGGGGGTGGACGATTCCAAACAATACTTGAACCTTGGAATACGATTGATTTGATAAGTCATTTCATTGAGTCCATACATTTAATTCACAGTTATACACACAGGATGATCATTTCAAATAGGAGTAGAGCAGAAGTCCATATAAGTCATGCATAAATTAATCAATAACGTAGACTGCTGGTTTACGTGTCAATGTCCGTTTAAGGATACAATGCAGTATTGTCGTCAGAACATCACAGCTATATGCACGCGCAGCTAGACATGGCTACCTGCCGACAGTGAGACTGCGAGTCTGAATATTTCATATGAATTTGACGATTATTCTTCTCCTTCTGAGAATTCTAGTTAAATACTAACCTCCATAAATTTCCCTCTCATATAGAGTTCTAGGACTGACCCTGGTCCATCAAAAAATGCATATATAAATGGCTATATCATGCCATTGAATTGGAAGGTTAGAAAAACGCAGCTATTCAGCTTGGCGGTCAAGTAACAAAGGGTAGCGTTTCTTAGTTACCGACTGTGTCCTAAACAACGCTATACACGTCATGATCGATCGTGTATGGAGCGTTCAGTAATTGAAACATCTATCGCAATATATTAAATGCCTTAACCTTTACAATTGCACGTCTGATAACCTTTAGCAGACGGCGTTAATATCATATACCGTAACAATTCCCTGTACACCGGGGGAAAAAAATCGATCGATTTTTTTCAAGATCTATCCGACTTAACAATTTTTCAAAAAATTTAACACAATTGTGACATATGGCCGACGATGTTCTGAGTAGAACCGTGTCGCGGTCATGTCAACTAACTATTTGTCATAGTCATCTTAACATTAATCATATTATATATCAATTATACATATTATTATATCAACTAAATAAAATGTCCAATGTTAACAGTGAATGATAGAATTAAATTAAAGTAAGGTCTGTCGTATTAGTATGTCATATAGGAATTAATTTGACTAATTAAAATTAAATTAATGAATTAAACTAAGAGATAAATTATTAAGATTCTAATGTAACGCGATGTTATGAGAGAAGAAAAAACAAAATAAGTGAGAAGAAATAGAAAGAAATTCGAATATAAGTTTAACTTAATTGTGTGTGTTAAGTGTTAGTGAATAATAACTATCTAATTTAACTAACTAAATAATGTATAGGTACATTAAAAAAAAATATTAATCTAATACTTGTGTGAGATTTATTTTCTCTTTTCATAATTTCTTCTTTTTATATTTCGTTCTCTTTTTTTTTTGTTCTTTCATTTCATTTTTTTCTCACATTTCATTTTATTGATAATAATTCAATTAAGAAGTTAAGTTAACTAATTAATTAGTATAGGATATGATGATCCATCCGTAGTCTTGATCCTGATGAATTCTTTTAGGCAAAAATGTTCAAACGTTTACGTTGGAAAGAAATGTCATTTATCACAGCATCCACGATTTAAGTGCACATAGGACAATAAGTTCGACTTGTCGTCAGATATTGTTCCATGATTGTTCAACGAATATTCATATATCGTGTATGGACGTTAGACGAAGTTTCAATGTCAATATGTCTTTTAGTTCAATTCTGTGATGCATATTGTGTTTATAAAGTTTAAATTGAAGGCAAGGTTAGTTCCTTTATAGTTGATATGTTTTAGGAATGTTAATGTTGATTATTCGTCGTCAATAGGATTACGTGACAACGCATCCGCAACAATATTTTCAGTGCCAGGAATATGTTCAATGGAGAATTCAAATGGCTGTAGGATGATTGAATATCTGGCGAGTTTCTGGCTTTTATGATTAGATCGACGCAAGGATGCTACAGCACGTTGGTCCGTCTGTATGGTGAAGGGAGCACCAAGCAGGAACTTTTCGAGTTTAGTTATTGCCCATATCACAGATAAAAGTTCCTTGTCGACTGTGGAATACTTTGTTTCTGCCGGCTTCAGCTTTCTTGAAATGTATAAGGTAGGATGTAGAATGCCATCATGGTTCTGGAGCAGGCATGCACCAATGCCGTAGTTACTAGCATCTGTTCGTAAGAAAAATCTTTTGGAAGCATCGGGAAGTCTTAAAATTGGTTCATGCGAAAACAAATTTATAATTTTGTTGAAAGTTTCATTGCATGTACCAGTCCATGTCACCTTCACCGGCATGTCTTTTTTTAACAATGAAGACAATACAGCCGTGATGGATGACAAGTTTGGTATGAATCTACTGTAATATTGAACAAGTCCTAGCAAACTCCTGACCTATTTCTTCGTCTGAGGAACTGCTATGTTTAGAATTTTGGAGACTGTACTAGGTAACGTTCGGATATATCCCGATCCAATGATATGTCCCAAAAAGGTTATCTCATTACACGCGATTTGCACCTTTGTAGGTTTAGCAGTTAGATGATAATTCCTTAGAGTGTCGAAAACATATCTAAGTCCCGAAACATGTTCCTCAAACGACGAACTAAACAAGCATATGTCGTCAATATATGTAATAACGTCTGGTCTACCTGATAAAATTTGTCGCATCAGGCGAATGAAGGTAGCTGGCGCATTAACAAGCCCAAAAGGCATCACATTCCACTGGTATAGACCTTGTGGAGTGGAAAATGCGGTGTAGTACTTAGCCTTTTCGGTCAGTGGTATCTGCCAATAACCTTTAGTTAAGTCTATCTTACTAAATATAGTTGCGTTGGATAGACGTGGCAGTAAGTCGTCGATAAGTGGATGTGGTTCGCTGTCAACTATAGTCTTAGCATTTAATTTTCTATAATCAACACATAGTCTGATGTTATTGTCCTTCTTCCGGACAATCACTAATGGAGAAGAGAATGGCGAATTACTAGTCTCAATGATTCCCAGAGACAACATCTGTTCAAGTTCCTTAGTAGTTTTAGCAAGGAAATGTAAAGGAACAGAATAAGGATGTACACGAATAGGTGTATCATCATTGAGAGTAATGTCATGACTGATAGCCGATGTGCGACCCGGGACGTCGGTCAACACATCTGGGTAAGATTGTAATAGATTAGCAATCTGTAGACGCTGTTGCGGTGTAACCGTTGAAGAGATGGTTACATCCCGCCAAGATTCAGTAGGTTGAACTACTGGTACCGGTAACGGTAACTGTACCTCAGGAAAAGAAGATTCTTCTTCCTGGATGACAGATAAGTTAGAATAATAACAAGTAGATACTGTGTTGTCATCTAGTTCATGAAAAATTGACTGTAAGTGTTCAGGACGTGTATGAAATTGCTTGAGCATGTTAATATGAAATATCTTTTTGTGTCCCTTGATATCTAAGACGTAATCAACGTCGGAAATTTTATCAATGACTTTGTAAGGACCATTCCAAGATATCAATAATTTATTGTTATTGTGAGGAAGTAACACATAAGCCTCGTCGCCTGGGAATAATTGGCGTAATCGTCGAGACCTATTTTGTAGAGATCGAGCCTTAGCTTTTGCAGCCTCAGAAGAAGCTGTTGCCAACAGGCAAGACTCAATAATGTTCTTCCGAAGATTAATCACGTACTCGTAAGATGACTGAGTGTCCTGAGTCATCTCCGCGTCAATTAATAAGTCTTTTATTAGTCCCATAGGACCTCTTGGGGGAGCACCAAAAACTAATTCAAAGGGAGAGAAGCCAGTTTGTTCATGCGGTACCTCCCGATAAGCAAATAGAACAGCTGGGAGTGCTCTGTCCCAGTCATGAGGGTGCTTAGCAGTAACCTTATGTAGTAGTTGTTTAAGTGTACGGTTAAGTCTTTCAACCGCACCATTACTCATAGGATGATAAATACTACTTAATTTCTTATCAATGTTCCAAGTTTTCATAACTTCCTTCATGGTGTCAGATATAAACTGTGACCCATGGTCTGATAAAAGTTTTCTAGGAAACCCTATTCTAGAAAAGATGAGATGTAGTGCATCAGCTACATCTGTGGTAGTGGTGGTCTTTAATGGGATAGCTTCTGGCCATCGTGTGCACAAATCAATGCACGTAAGGACGAATCTATGTCCTCTGGCCGATGGTAGCAATGGACCAATAATATCTATTGCCATCTTGTCAAACGGTCTTACTGAGATATCGCAAGCCTGAATAGGCGCCGTGTGAAAAGCTCCACGCGCTTTCACTTCTTGGCATGTAGTACAGGAACGTACATACTGCGAAATATCTCTTGACACTCCTGGCCAAAAGAATGAAGACAGTACTCGAGATCGTGTTCGAGTATATCCCATATGTCCAGCACAATGTGAGTCATGTGCATGTTGAAGAATGTACCGTCTAAAAGTATATGGGACCATAACTTGTTGTTTCATTTGTGATTTGTCATTAAAACATCTAATCAATATGTCATTTTTAATAACAAAACAATGTTTGTTATTATTACCTGAGGATAGATTGTCAACTTTATCAACCAACTTAAAAAATTTTTTTAAAGATTTATCCTCTTTTTGTTTGGTTGCAAATGTTTCCCTGTCAATAGGTGAATTGACTACAAATTCCTCTTGGTTGTCTGCATCCATTTTATTATCATCAACTTTCTCCATGAGTTGAGTCTGCGCTCTAGTCGTCACGGCGTTTCCAGTGCATAGGTTATGTTTCTCCCATTCTATAATCTCATCTGGAGTACAATCTTTACTGCCGTGTATACGACCGACCATCAGATCAGCTATAGGCTTTTTTAGCATACATACTTTTACGTTCCCTGTGAAAAAAGGTGTGTTAACATGAATAATAGCTGTGGGGTAAAACTCAATAGTTCCCCCAAAAGTCATGCAACGGACATATTCCCCCGTTGCACAGCTAGGATGTACCAGCGACTGTCGTACACCAATCGTTGTGGATCCTGAATCCCTCAGCACTGAGACGACGGATCCATTAACTAATCCCCTGTTAAAAATTAGTAGGCCTGTTCCATCGTTGACTGCAAGACCTACCTCTGGTGTAATATGTCCGCAGTTAAGCACTGTTTCTTTCGCCTTCTGAAAAATAAGATTGCATTGTTGGCAACTATTTGCCACATTATAATTAATAGCAAAACATGCAGCAGAAGACTGTGTTGTATTATTGTCAAGTGGGACCTGAGCTATAGGGGTAGTATTATTTGTAACTGCCGCCCCTGTATTATGGTTGTAATGAGATGATCCCCGAGAATGAGATCGATTCCGAGTATAATTGTTAGAATTATCTCGTCGTTCTCTATAGTAACTATTATCTCGATGTCTCGAGCCATGATTATTAACATTCCAGTTACTATTATTATTGGGAGTATGTGATCGATTATAATTAGTGTTATGTTGACCATTGTGGTAGTTTGTTTGAGGTGAATAATTTCTATCTCGTGATCTACCTCTGTTGAACTCATTTTTATTGTTGAAATCATTATTATATCCCTTCTGAAAGTGAACATTGTGATTTCTTTGGAACCTGCTTCTGTCTACACTGTGATGTCTTTGTTTGTTATTATGATTGTAGGTCATATTAGACGCCACAGGTAGAGGTTCTCTTAATGAGGAGTTAGAAATGGTTGCATTCGGATGTGCCGAACAGTAGTTTAAAGAAATTTTTTCTAAATCGTCCATAGTACCTGGTTTACGCTCCTGCAAATATGCAAAAAATGGCTGGCTAACCGAAGATAATACCTTATCCCGTAGTAGTAAATCAACTAATTTGTCGTATGATTTGTTGACTTCTGCCAGTTCAACCCATCTATTAAATGTATTGCGTATATTCGCAATGAATCCTGCAAAATCTTTTGGAGATTCAGGTAAAATTCCCTTAAATTTCAACCTACAGTGTTCCTCGTCCAGGTGAAACCTTCGTAAAAGCAAGGACTTAATAGCACCGTAGTTATTTGCTATTGATGGGTCAGCATTTTGAGAAGCCGTCAGTGGTTCTCCAACCAAGAATTCATTTAACTTGAGTACCCATGACTCTTCAGGCAAATGGTTAGTTTTGCAAGTCTGTTCAAAACGTGACAGGAACGATGAAAGGTCGTCCACGTTCAAGTTGAGAGTGGGTAATTTAAAGTTGTAGAAATGTTTAGTTTGGCTGGATGATGATCCATTTTGTGCGTTATTATTCTGGTTTGCATCAGCACTTTGTGCTAGTAATTTTGCTGTTTCCAATTTGATACGCGCCAATTCCATTTCTTGTTGTAAAATAATTTCCTCTCGTTTCAATTTATTCTCTTCTTCCTGTCTGGCGATTGCTCTTTGCTCTTCTCTTTCACGTTGAGCAATCTCTCTCAATCTATTTTCCTTGTCAATTTGCTTCATCTCACGTTCTGCTTCCTCTTTCTTTAATTCAGCTTTTTTCTCTGCTTCTTTTCTTTCATGTTTTTCCAGTTCTGCCTCAGCAAACTGACGAAGTTCTTGAGATTTATAACCATATTCCCTACCAATTTTAACGAAATGGTCTATAGTAAGCATTTTGACTTTTATCTGTAAGTAATTATTGATAATTACTGATTAAAATAGTCAATAGTAGCTTCAGAGTAATTATTATACTTACTCAACTTAGGAATATTCAATATAAATAATCACAATAGTACTGAACTCTAATGTCTAAGTTCAACTAATAGACAATATTTTGTAACAATATTGTATCTAAATAATAACTATATCATAAATAGTTATGATATCTGTTAAATATAATGTAATTTTATCACACAATTAATCTCAATATCCAATAATGTTGGGTATGATTCCTAGTAATTATATTGTTCAATGTACTAAGTCACTCTCTTAGTACCAGAAAAGTATATTAAATAATATACAATGGGTCTATTACCTCAAAGGTAGCTATAAGATTATTTTATTTTGTCAATATATATATTATATTATTATGCCCTAGGCATCTCTGATAAATTGTAGTGCTACTTTCTTGGACTATCACTGCATAATTATGCAATGTCCCGTATTAACCTTAAATATCAAAAAAAATTAATTAAATTAAATTACAAGTGTATTATTGCATATAATATCATATTATTAATGTAGTATTTAATATATATTATGAGGACAAACAAAACAATGATGCAACTAAAGGGTACAAACAATGTTAAGACGCAAACAAGACATTTTCACAATTAAAAATGAATTTATGAACTAAATAAAACAAGCGGAAGTGTCACGAGCCAAATGAAGGGTCAAGGTCTGACCCGAGGTCAACTTAATATTCAAAGTACACAAAAAAATGACTGCAAAAAATGATTACATCACAGGACTCATAACGGACGAAAATTTAACAATCATAAAATAAATTGATAGTCAGAGTAGACTGGACGAAATAGTTAACGAACATGATACAGAACTGAATAAAATTGTTAACTGAGTACGAATAAAATACACCAGTTATCTACGGAACGGTACAGCTAACACAAATCGTCAAACGGTAGCAGATTTGGACAGACAGTCCAATGGCAAACCTCAATGGGGCTTCCAAAAGTGCAATCGTTTAACTGCCCTAAGAAACGACCGAAATCAATTCAGGCATCGTGAGAGCCACAGAATCTAATTTCGGTTCATCCTCCCTACCTCCCACGAATTAACAACACATTAAGACAACAAAAAGTACATTAAACATAGGTAAAAACATGCCGATGTAGGCAGAGGGCATGGACTTAGTTAGCACTGTTTGCAATAACAACAGTTAAACACCTAGACTTATCTTTTCCGTTGCTTAGATCAGTGCTAGAGGTCGTCAACAGCTAGGCCTGTGCCTTTGACTGTCTGCTCCTGATGGGCAGGCAACGGTAGTCCATCTTGTGCATCTTGATCAATTTGAAGCGAACTAGAGAGGCGTTGAAAAGATGTCTTCTTCACTGCGACAATGCAACAGTGACGTCATGTTGCTATTCATGATCACGTGCGTCACGTCAGCTTCGTAATGGTCATGTGATCGAAACTTGATCGTAAATATTTCATTCGAAAGTCATGAAAAAATTTTTGGTTTTTGGTTGTTTTTCGTCCCCACACACCGGGCACCACTGTTGCGTGGCTGGTTTGCTCTGAACAATGTTCCATGTGTTATGAATAAAACAATTATAAATTTCTAACCATTGTTTTTCTTTGATATGTTAGTTTTTTTATTCAGTGGTAGTGCATCGTGCCTTCGATGGAAGATTAAGCGAATGCGGGGGAGGACGATTCCAAACAATACTTGAACCTTGGAATACGATTGATTTGATAAGTCATTTCATTGAGTCCATACATTTAATTCACAGTTATACACACAGGAAGATCATTTCAAATAGGAGTAGAGCAGAAGTCCATATAAGTCATGCATAAATTAATCAATAACGTAGACTGCTGGTTTACGTGTCAATGTCCGTTTAAGGATACAATGCAGTATTGTCGTCAGAACATCACAGCTATATGCACGCGCAGCTAGACATGGCTACCTGCCGACAGTGAGACTGCGAGTCTGAATATTTCATATGAATTTGACGATTATTCTTCTCCTTCTGAGAATTCTAGTTAAATACTAACCTCCATAAATTTCCCTCTCATATAGAGTTCTAGGACTGACCCTGGTCCATCAAAAAATGCATATATAAATGGCTATATCATGCCATTGAATTGGAAGGTTAGAAAAACGCAGCTATTCAGCTTGGCGGTCAAGTAACAAAGGGTAGCGTTTCTTAGTTACCGACTGTGTCCTAAACAACGCTATACACGTCATGATCGATCGTGTATGGAGCGTTCAGTAATTGAAACATCTATCGCAATATATTAAATGCCTTAAACTTTACAATTGCACGTCTGATAACCTTTAGCAGACGGCGTTAATATCATATACCGTAACAAAGCATTAGACATTTCTTAGCTTTACCCACGTGGGGTTTCAAGTAACACTGGTCTGACAGTGCATGTGCCATCAGAGATAGACAGAAATACCAATCCCACTAACGGGTTTTAAAGACTGAGTGTCAAATTCTGGGCCTTTGAGCCAGATCTTATTTCTTTCTGAACTCTAATGTAAAATTGCTGCCGTGCGGCGAGAATAGATTACAATCAATAACATTAACATTTCCGACATTTTGTCGAAAGAGTGAATAGTGAACCAAGACTATCTGTTGAAAGAAGTTGTCCACCGGTCATCTTTCCAAATTAAGGGAACCCTCGTGTTTTTTTACTCTGTGTGCCCGTTTAAACTTGCTTATCCAAACTGATTCAAGTGACATTAACAGTAATCAAAGATTTAACTGGTGAAGTGAACGCTCCCCGAAAACAGTGGAAGAAACCTGTATTTGCAGAGCTGGGATTCGCTTTATCCAAAGAATACAGATTCACTGTAGAGAAGTGTCCTAAGGTTGCGCCAGACGGCGAACAGTGGTACAGAGAGGTAAGCACGTGTGCCAGGGTACCCTGATGATATAACCGAGTGAAAGTGGACTGAGTGAGTTTTTTTTTATAACTATTGATTCACCCCCACTTTATAATCTCCTTACGGAAGATTGCCTGCTTAATTAATTTGTTCCTTTTGAAGGACAATATTAGACCCTAATCATATATATCTGTAACTCTTTGGGCCATCATCTTTCTCCTAACGGGAATGTGGGCTAAACCTAGAGGGCAGAGTATAACGGGGCTATCATCCTTGTAGCAGTTTCTTGAATTTTATGACTATTTGTATATGTTTTTCCTTGATGTATTTTTTAGGTGTTGTGAGAAGATTTTGTAGATGATAATTAAAATCTCTCTTGAACTAAATCAGTGCGTTGGTCAGCTCGTTCTAATATATATATATTCATTGTTATAGATTTCCCACGTCTGTGTGTTTAACTGTCGTCACGTGTATGTGCGTGCCCGTGAGTAGATAGAAATATATGTAATATATATATATATATATATCTATGTTTAGACTGTCTGACGCCTTAAAAGCTGTCGTAGAGGATAGGTGAAAGAGAGAAGATTTCCTCGATTTTTCAGAGACAGCCTCTATATCACAGTCTATCATCTCACTTGTGGAAATTCTATTTTTTTTTTTACTAACTCTCACTGTGTCTATCACCTAATGTAACCTATTCAGAAGGGACCAACCCAAGTCTTAATTCTCCTATCTAAAAATCTACGACAGTCGCCAGCAGTACATTTCAAGAAAACCTTGGTAGATAAACGCTCGAATAGTTAATCAAGTGCAGATAGTCAAGGACAAGTGTTAAGAAGTACTGGTCCAGTGTCAGACGCAGAGCCGGATTAACGTAGTAGCAAAAGTAGCATATGCTACGGGCCCCGCGCTTTTAGGGGCCCCGCGCCAATAAATAAGTACATAATTTTTTGGTCATCTTCTAATACGAGCGTTAAACCAATGATCTTATGATTTATGCCATCTTTAGCGCCTTTTCGTTTGGTGTCACGAAATTGTGAGAGAAAGAGCATAAGAGGGTGACTTAGTGTGACTCTTCATTATTTTTATCTTAACTGTTTGCGGACGGAAGTCATTTAAGTGGCGTTGAAAATTTGGTCACGTTTGGACGGAAGCCACTTTTTTTTGGCTCTAGGCGACTGTCCCCCTAATTTTGTTGCGTTCTTTGTGAAATGAATTTGCATTAACAATAAAAACTAGAATTTAGGAAACGGAAACTTCCTGTTTTAATTAAGGTATACGGCGTGCTTGCACTCTCTTTCGATCTTGATTAAAATTTCTTGATTTGTAAGGTTAGAAAACTCAAAAAATGAGCAGTAGACACAGAGATATTGGACGTAATTATGCTTCTGGAAGAGAAAAACGTAAAGCGAAGGAAGAAAAAGAAAGAAGAGATCAACTTGTGATATCAAAAACACGTAAGCTGACAGAATATTTTGATGTTCATGGTGGTGGTACTCTAACCGCTGAAGCTGGAAGTACAGGAACAATAGTACTAGTGCAGGCTGTGCAGCAGAAAACATACAGCAAAACCCAGTATACACTGAGTCTGAATGTGAAAGAATAAGTGAAACGAAGAAGTACTCTAATGATATTGGTGACTGGTCGAACAATATAAATGACTGTGAGCGGGAATATTGGATATCCAAGGGAAGGGAAAAATGTCAACATGTTGATAGCGCCTTCTCTTCATCCGTGCGATTGTATGACACTGAAAAGAAAACTCGATACTGTCAGAAGTCTTATTTTATACATAATCATAAAGTTACAAACAAGCAACATGCAAGAAAATGGTTATGCTATTCAGAAAGTAAAGGGCGCTTATTCTGTTTCCCATGCAAGCTTATGAGTTCAGAATGTTCATCAAAGTTCACTGTGGAAGGGTTTAATGACTGGAAAAATGCAAGCAATCTATTGCGTCGACATAAAGAAAGCTCCTCACATAAACAAGCTTTAATTTCACTGTTGATGCGTAAAAACAAAGGTGAACGTGTCGATTCCCAACTTGTGAAACAAATGGACATTCAAGAAAAGTATTGGCACAAACTTCTAGAGCGAATAATTGAAGTTGTGAAGTTTTTAGCAGAACCAGGCCTTTCATTTCGTGGCAGTGATGAAATTGTTGGGTCCCCTTATAACGGGAATTACTTAGGGTTGTTAGAATTACTGGCCAAGTTTGACCCTTTTCTGGCAGAGCATATAAGTACTCATGCAAACAAAGGATTTGGACATACATCATATCTATCTAAAACAACGTGTGAGGAATTCATCAATCTTATTGGATCCAGCATACTGGATCACATTCTCTTTGAAGTGAAGAAATACAAGTATTATTCCGTTTCATTGGATTCTACTCCAGATATATCTAATATGGACCAGCTGACTTTGACTCTGCACTATGTTTTGCCATCTGGACCAGTTGAAAGATTTGTGACATTTTTGGAAATGGAAGGTCATAGTGCTGAACAGCTTACTAAAAGTCTACTTAATTTTTTAAAGGCAAATGACATTGATATTAAAGACTGCCGTGGTCAAAGTTATGACAACGCCAGCAAATGAGTGGCAAGTTTATAGGATTACAA